>JANHGN010011672.1:0-69201 GCA_024605025.1 Megaceryle maxima | reverse complement strand
TTTTTTCCTTTCTTTTTTTTTTTTGTGGGTTTTTTTTTTTTTTTTTTTTTTTTTTTTTTGTGGTGCTTTTTTTTTAAATTCAGAAATCTGCCTTTTGCCAGTTTTTCTCCCTTAAAATTGTGTGCACGTAACTGTGATGTGATTTTTGGTTTTATGCTTCAGCATCCATTTACTGATTTTTCCCTTATATAGCTGGGAGAAATTAATTCTTGCTTGCAGATGTTTGCTTTTGTAGTCTTTCTTTTCCTTGAGTTCCACTGTAGGCTGACAGACAAAGTTTTAAAAAAACCCAGTGAATTCCTTGATTGCTATTAATCTCCCAGCCTTGCCAGTGAAGGGTGGATGGGCCTCTGACCTTATGTCACCTATTTCTAGGTCTTTTCCAAATTATGTGCTTGTTCATTTTTAAAATTCATTATATTTTAATGGCATATTCAGGATGTATTTGCTATCTTCTTTCCCAAACACTTCTGATTTTAATAGGGTTTCCTTCAGCAATTCTGCTGACCTCCTGGTCCTTGCAGGAATATGAATTTGGAAAGTTCAGTCGCAAAGCATTAATCCCCAGTGTACAAATCCCACCAGATCAGAGTCAGTTAATTATGAGATACTTCAGTGGTTTGCATGATTTAGGCTGTCTTCAGGCACTGAGAAAAATGTTAATAAGGTGCAAGTATTGTGATGTTTGTGCTTCTCTTATTTTTATTTGCAGAAGTTGAACTCAAATACATACTTATCCCCCTTTTCTATCAACATCCTTGTTAAAATGAATATTGGATAGATACTCCATATGAATGTCTATGTACAAATCCTTGTATCCTTCATAAGCTTCCACTTAGAATTCTCTTTCTTTCTCTGCATCTTTCTTTGACACTGAAGATGAAATACACAAAAGTGAGAAAAAAGAAGGGCTTACTAAAAATCCCCAGTTTTAGCGGGAAGGTCCACCCCATCACAGGATGGATGTGCCATCTTTGCTCTCCTTAAGGGGTCTAAAAGTTGTCAGGGCAGAGATGTCCCGAGACTCACATGGCCTTTCTGGAATTGCCATTTTTGTATTGTATTTTTTTGACCAGTTCTTACTCTTTCAGACCTGTCTTCTCCTTCTGTTTCTTCATTAATTATCCTCTAAATTCCTTATCTTGTGTGTTTTCACTTTTTGTACAAGTGTTACCAGTAGCTAGCACTGCTGATGTTGGAACTAACCACCAGAAAGCTGGCGATAGCATTGAATAACTGCCCACAGAGGGTGCGATCCTGAATGGACCTGAAATTAATGTTATTGTTCTTAATTCTAATAATTCATTCTCATAAGCAAATAAAAGCATTAGAATGCAGTACAGGTATTTTGCTGCTTTGCTCCAAAGTTACTTTAAGATTTACAGGTTCCTATATTTTGTTTGAATCCTCCCCTCACTGCAAGGCCTTTTATCTGGATGATTTCCTGCACAGCATGTTGCTATCTATACAGGTGAGCATGGCTTTTGTATGAGAACTAGATAAAGAGACCCAGGAGAAGATGCAGTTAAGTTGATGCTTAAGGCAGGAACTATACTGGCTTTATAATACACTGGTTTTTCTTCAGTACTCATCCCAGAAGAGTACTGGGATGAACTTCAGAGTTGAGAATATAAGCTTGTTACTTAAGATCGGTCCTGAAACACCAGAGGGCAAGAAGTGTAAGATGATGACATCTTATAACACAAAACCTTTCTTTTAACCTACTTAGAAGTGTGTGTATGCACCCAGGATCTGCCTGCACTCAGTTTTTATTGTTGTGAAGGGATATGTTTGAATAATCTTTGTGCTTGTTGGTACTTTCATGAGCATTTCTGCTTCATTTCTGAGTGAAGTCAGAGTCTGGTTCAGTATCATGAATGAGTGTGACCCATTATAAACCTACAGTTTCTGGTAGGTGTCCCTTATAGATGGATTTAGTGGGTAGAGGAAATAAGTTTGAAATCAGTAATATTTTTTTTACTCGGCAAATCAGCTTCTATGCACAAAACACTAAAAGAGGAACTCCCTCAAGCTGCTTTTCTCTTCCCCCTCCCATTTGTTTTGAAAGCTCACTTTCTCTGTAAAAATGAAGATGACCCTTAAGACCTGTTAAGTTTGGGATCTGATCCATGATAGGAAGCTATTTTAGTATTTGTCTGCTTCATGGAGGTAGTCTCAAAAAGGTTTATTTGACACACAAGGTTTTTCTGGAGGTGAAGCCATCTTTGTGTTAGGGGGAGCAATGCTCTGATAGAGGTAACTTGCTGTCAGAAGCAAACCAATTTTCCTTTTATTGAAGTTCTGGCTGCTATAATCTAATAATAGGTGGAAGAGAGAACAGAAAGGGCTGTTTACAGAAGTGCTTTGAAAACAGCATATATTTTAAAATTCATTTTAATCAAGTGACCCTGAAGTGGGCATTTGCACTTATATATATATTAAGGTTTTGTGTGGGTTGTGTTTGTTTGGTGGTTTTCATTTGTTTGTTTGTTTGGTGGTTTTGTTTTTGTTTTGTTTTGTTTTTTTTTCCTTGAGGGAGGTTATTTTTTCTGAGCACCTTGGTAGCAAGTCAAGGTTGAGCAGGCAGGCTAATACAGAAACCTGGCTTCATGGAGCTTTTATGGGGAAACAGCCTTGAGTGTGTCACCTCTGATGCACTTTGCTTTTGAAGCAGCTGTTTAATTTATTCTAAGGTTTGCTTATTTTCTGGGGCTGTATTTTCATATTCATATCATTGTGAAAAGGGAAAGAAAAGAAAGTGTTTAAATTGGGACTGCTTGAGTCAATAGGCAGAAAAATTTGCTGCTAGCTTTGGTGGAGACTCCTAGGGTGTTTACTGTAGGGATAGGTTTTTTTTCTTAACCTCTTTGGAAAAAATATTGGGGAAGAGCTTTTATAGGCACTTTGTGGAGAATTATTTTCTGTGAGAATGCTTGAGCAATTGTGTAGGGGTGCCTGTGTGCAGCTTAGCCTCCACAGAAAGGAGGAGATGAAAAATGAAACAGTTGAGGACCTAAATGAAATCTCCAAATTACCCTCTCCAGCTGATAAAGGCAGAGACAGTTCAGCATTGCGCTTACTGCTGTACCCACCCACCTGCTGTGGATCATCCGGGTTTGAGCACATTTTGCTGCATCCCACTGGGTGCAGTTGTGTATGCCATCACCTCTTTATCTTCTCTGGTATGAAGTGCAATCCTAGAAGGTGGCTCCACCTGCTCTGGATTTTGTTTGGTGTCTGCATTTCCCATATTGTGCTTTGCTGAAGTAGTTTTTCAGCTTTGCTTCTTCAGTTGCCATTATTTCTCTGTATACATGAGTGACGGGGAAGCAATAACTTCAAAAGTCATTTTTATGTAAAGAAACAAAGAATGTGTCAGTGTTAATAAGAGCACATGATTCTAATGACATAACATCCTTGGAACGTAGTAAGTAGGAGTCAAATTGTTCTGGCAGATTTAGGGTTAAATTCATCAATAAGTTAATAAAAAGGAGAAGGATCATTCTTTATCAGAGATGCATGATTTCCATCCCAGCTTCCCTGTGCAATATCCAGTTTGGGGCCAGAGGTTGGCCTGACTCATAGAATCATATAGTCATTTAAGTTGGAAAGGACCTTTTAGATCAAGTCCAAACATTAACCTAACACTGTCAAGTGCACCACTAATCATGTTCCTATGCACTACATCTATAAATACCTCCAGGAATCCACTGCTGACTCTACTGCTTCCCTGGAAGGCCTGTTCCAATGCTTGACAACCCTTTCTGTGAAGAAATGTTTCCTAATATCCAATCTAAACTTCACCTCATGTAACTAACTTGAGGCTGTTTCCTCTTGTTCTATCACTTATTACTTGGGAGAAGAGACCAACCCCCACCTTACTACAACCTCCTTTCAGGTAGTTGTAGGGAATGAGGTCTCCCTTGAGCCTCCTTTTCTCCAGGCTAAACAACCCCACTTCCCTCACCCCCTTCTCATAAGACTTGTTCTCTAGTCCTTTCATTGGCTTTGTTGCCCTTTTTTGGACAGGCTCCAGAACCTCAATGTCTTTCTTGTAGTGAGGCGCTCAAAACCGAATACAGTATTCGAGGTGCGGCCTCACCAGTGCTGAATGCTGACCCATCAGCAAGTGACTGACTGTGTGCTCTGTGTTGGGAGGGTTCACCTGGTATGTTTGCAGCAGGGAGGTTGTTATCTGTCACTCCCCTTCCAAATCAGGTGCAACTGTTGTAAAAGGAGTGGGTGTTTTGTGGGTCAGTAGTTGCATTGCAGAAGATGAAGCTCCACATGGGTGCCCTGGAGAGTATGAGTGTAAAATGTTCCAGCTGTATTGGCTGTTGTATATCACAGCCATGAAGGCCCTTCACCTAGGGCAATGAGATGGTTAACACTGGTGCTGTGAAAGTTTTCTTGTAGTTGGATAAGGAAATAATACTGTTATTGAGCTTCTTATTGAAGTATTTCATACTGGCCATGGAGAGTCACTCTGGCTGAGCATTGCTCTTCAGTTTGATCTGCTAGGCAGGGTGCAGTTGAAGTTGTGCCTGTAATAGTAATTTACTTCAGTGCAAGGTGTATAAAACGTGCTGTTTCTGACCTGGGAGCATTTCATAAGGATGGATGGTTTTAAGTAGTGTTAGGCAATATTTCACTGTTTTTCAAAGTAAGGGTATGATTTCCAAGAAGCTTAAAAGAAACAGGTGTGCAGCCTTTGCTGAACTTTTGTGAGACCCAGTCACTTGGCTCCCATAAGCTGCTTTGGAAATCATAGGCAAAGCGTCTGAACTCTCTAAAAATGCTGTCTTAAAATGCTATGTGTAGGAAATCAGCATTTGCAGTGATGAAATAGTAATGTACTTTGTGAGTTGTGTCTTTTCAAGCTTTTCAGCCTTTTATTGTGTTGTCTTTTTTCTTTTTTTCCCCTTCCCTTCTTTTCTGTTAAATTTGCAACTAACCACCAAAGAGCCTAGCAATGACAGCATAAAGGCCTGAGAAAGCTGTGAGAGAAGCACCTTTTTATTAGAAGAATGTGAAAAAGGAATTAAGAGTTTCTAGATTTACTTCAGTTTGAATGCACTATCTGAGCCATGTGTTATTCAGACTGATTTTCAGGGTGGATCAGTTTGTGCTTTTGGTCACGTTGAGCACTTGAAAGGTACTCTACACTGAAGTTTCCTTTTCTTCAGGCGTGGTATTACACCTATAATGGATTATACCGGCAAATCAGACATTTATAAATTGAAATGATAAAACTGCAACAGAGTGAACTGAAGGGACAAAGTGCACCTTTAAAAGCTACTTCAACGAAGACCCCAGGGTGGAAACCAGTCTGGAAAATCTGGCTCTGGTTTTGTCCCACGGTTGTTCTGACACACCTAAATGTTACAAATCAATGTGTCATGGGGAGTGGGTTTTGGAGGAATGCTTTGCATGTGTTTATCTGTAGCTAGGAACAAAAGTTGTCACTTCTTCTTGCAGGTGAAAGTGATGGTAAGGATTTGTCCCTCTCAAGGAGCACATGAAACATCTGAATCCATGTCCTTCTTAAAGGTAGACCCACGAAAAAAGCAAATCACATTTTACGATCCAGCAGCAAGTGGGCCTTCCAATGCAGGTCACAGAAGAGGTGTTGTTGCTGTCCCAAAGATGTTTGCCTTCGATGCAGTTTTCCCCCAGGATGCTTCACAGGTACTGGAGTCACTTGCATAAACCTCCTGAGTCCT
Source organism: Megaceryle maxima (assembly GCA_024605025.1). NCBI lineage: Eukaryota > Metazoa > Chordata > Aves > Coraciiformes > Cerylidae > Megaceryle > Megaceryle maxima. The sequence goes on along the minus strand of JANHGN010011672.1, from coordinate 63,478 downwards.
CTTATGGCCCATGCATTTGATTGCCTGAAGAGTTGTTTCTGTTTCTGGGGAATTCTATTTGAATGAGGTGCCTTAATGCCTAGAAAAAACATGGTAGTTAATAGACAAGTGGGTAAAATCTTATATTTTCCATTTAGTCAAGATGCAAAATTAAGGCATAATAGCTGGAGTGATGGATTTTCTCAGTATATTAGCTTTCTGGTTTTTCTCTTGTTAGAGAAAGACACACAGCTAATTTAAAATTCACTTTTCCATCCAGTTAGGCTTTAACACATTTGATGCCGCAGAAATAAAGTCCTTCCCTACTGCTTTCAATGGGAAATGAACATGTGCTTAACATTAAACTAAATGCTGCTGTTGGGAGAAGAGATGCAGCTAACCTCGTGGGATTGCTATACTGAATGACTTATGGAGCTTTTGTAGTTTCCTTGCCTTTTCCACTTTGTTTATACTGTGGTTTTGCCTGATTACTGTCATCTTGATGGTTGTGCTGCTGATGGTACATGCGTTTCTTTGGGCCTGCAAAAGGGTGCATTTGTACAGTAGTAGCCCCTGACCTGAAATCTGATACACAGATGGGATGGCCAGTATTTGAGAGGATTGTGGGCTGCGGTATATTTTGTGAGATTGTACTCCTGAAATCTGCTTCTGGGAAATATCTTAAGTTCAGAAAAAAAAAAATCCTAAATTTTAAAAGAAGAAAAAATTCAGTGATTCCAAGCTTGAACTGCTGAAAAAAATTAAGGTGAAAAATACACAACAAAACATCCAAGGTGAAAATGTTACATCAATGATGAAAATACATGACAGGATTTAGTTCAGAATCCCACTCTAGGATCTTCTCCTAGGCTTTTGTTAATTTTTTTGGTTCCCAAAATAGAGATATGAAAATATCTATTGATTCCAAGTTTTAGACAGGCAGTAAATATGGAAAATAACATCAGTACCTGTAGGAATGGTAACCACATCAGGAGGCCATTTTTTAAGATCTTGCATAAGCTCAAGTGACATCTTTTGAGTGATCTCAACGTTAGTCCAGAACCGGATGTGTTTTTTTTCTTACTCATGTTGCCAGCCCTGCTGCAAGGTGGCTGGTCACAGCCTGTTTTTGCTGGTTTTGGAACCAGTCTTTCAGGCTGTTGACCTCTGGTTTGGGCTGGGCTCTTTCAGGTCCTTGTTGTGGGCCTGTTATGTGGCCTGTTTGCGGTGTTTCTGGATGATATTTGCCTGCGCAGCCACTTTCATGCAGGCGTCGTTGCTCGAGGCAAGCTAGCTGCCATGCACCTGCAATCAGAGCCTTATCATTTCAGTGTAGTTACATATTTACATCAACTCTCTCCCCTGCCCCCAGTTGCCGTACTTAATAGATCATCTTATTGTATATTTGAAACCTTCACTGATGTGGATAAACTGGTTTTAGTACACTCAGAAATTTAAGCAAGTTCTCTTTATTGCTGATGATGCTTCCTCTGGAAGAGGAAGATGTGATCCTATGAAATCTTATTTAGGGATCTTAATGCATTTTCTCCTGTATGAATGTCTTTCTAATTCCTGTGAGCACTCTTGAGTAGCTTAATTTCAGTGGAGTTGCTACTGTTCCTGAATAGCCTTGGCTAAGCTATTATACCAGCAGGAAACCTGGTTGGATAGCATTCAGTTTGCTACATTAGTCATAGAATCAATATTCCAAGAAAATTGGTTTAATAGAATTTTAGGCTGTAGTAGCATATTTTATTATTTTGTAAGATAGGATAGTTACTAAAATAATAGGACTGATGCCATAAAAATGGGGAGAATATTGTGCCTCAAAAGTATTGAGTCATTCATTTCATTACAGTAGAATAGTAAAAACCATAGCAGTATATGCTCTTTTACTTATTTGTCTCCAACCTTTCTTTCAGGCTGAGGTATGCTCTGGAACAGTGGCAGAAGTAATCCAGTCTGTTGTGAATGGTGCAGATGGTTGCATATTTTGCTTTGGTCATGTCAAGCTTGGTGAGCTCCCAAATTTGTTACAGTTAATTACTATGTCAGTCTGGTAATTACATGCTGTCAGTTCCTGGAACAATAAACCTGGAGTATATGAATAGATTAGAATTTCTTTTTAATTAGCTTTGTAAACTTACCAAGCTTTATTTCTACACTGGGATTGTAAGTTTTCATTTGAAAAGGTAAAACCTAACATCAGATTAGTTTATGCAAGAGGAAGTTTATATAGGTGCATTGTGATGAAAATCAAAAGATCTAAGATGTTTTTAACAATAATTTGTTGTGAGTCTGAGTTACAAAAATTGCAAAAGTAATTTAATAAGTAGTAATGGATAAATAAATACTTTGCATTTTTACATCTGTTCTTTCCTATTATCTGTGCAGCACATGGCATTGCATGTAAGGTACAGTGGTGATATGAAGAGATATACTGTCTTGTGCAAGAAAGGTGAATTAAGTTCATGTTTGTCTTTTCATTCTAGGAAAATCTTTTACCATGATTGGGAAAGATAACTCCACACAAAGCCTTGGTATCATCCCCTGTGCAATTTCTTGGCTCTTCAAATTAATCAATGAACGTAAAGAAAAAACTGGGACTCGTTTCTCTATTAGAGTATCTGCTGTGGAGATCAGTGGCAAAGATGAAAACCTTAAGGATTTGTTAGCTGAAGTAGCCACTGGCAGCCTCCAGGATGGCCAGTCTCCTGGGGTTTATCTGAGAGAAGATCCAATATGTGGAACCCAGGTATAATGGATATCACAGCATAGATTTTTCTGAGCCTGACTTTCTTCTGCTTTTTATTTCCTTTTATCTGACAACAATTACGACAACTTTTAAGACATTAAAAAAAATTATTGCTTTTCATTTCTAAGCCGTTCTCCCATGGTGTACATATTTGTTTCTTTTAGTGCCCTAGAGATTTAGCCAGTTCAGCAAAATAATAATAATAAAAAAAAGCCCCTTTGCTAATTAGTCATTTTCTTGTTTATATTCAAGCTTCAAAACCAAAGTGAGCTAAGAGCCCCGACAGCAGAGAAAGCTGCCTTCTTCCTTGATGCTGCAATTGCCGCCAGAAGTACCAGCAAACTTGAATGTGAGGAAGAAGATAGGAGAAATTCACATATGCTCTTTACTCTTCACATATACCAGTATCGCATGGAGAAGAGTGGCAAAGGAGGAAGTATGAATCTTATTATTACAGTGTTTATTTTTAAATGATGTGGTTTTGGGTTAGTTTGTACAATAATTTGCAATAAACTTAAAAAAAAATTAAGTGACTGCCTCAAGGCAGTCAAGTCACCTTTAGCTTTGGTAGCTGTGGCTAATATTTGGTTTCCTTACTGTTAATACTTAATTTGGTCATTATCCCATGCTGTATTCAATAGTTTCCTCATTTGAATACATTTTGAATACACAGTTTGGCTTTAGTCCATGCAAGAACATGATGTACAACTGTATTTTCCCTCTTTATTTATTTATTTATTTATTTTAAAAAATTTTTTTATTTTTTTCCAGTGTCTGGAGGACGCAGCCGTTTACATCTCATTGATCTAGGGAGCTGTGAAAAAGTGCTGAGCAAGAGCCGAGATGGAGGAGGTTCTTTATGTCTGTCTCTCTCTGCCCTAGGCAATGTAATTTTGGCCTTAATTAATGGTGCTAAGCATGTGCCATATAAGTAAGTGAATTATTGTCTGCATTATCTTAAAATTGTGGCTGGTGTTACCTTTGCAAAGAATTGCATCAACAATTTACTCTTTACCTAAGAAAAGTGAAAAGAAGTTCTGTCAGAGAGGGGTATGTCTTCTTTTAAGGTCACTTCTATATTACATGTACATATATCTATTATTCTATCTGTCTATACCTATATATACACTTACACAGAACTTTTAAAATTTCACATAGTAACATGAAATTCTTAACTTCATGGTCAAAAATTACAAGCGTATTTGTATATACTTAAGTTGGGTGAAATGTTGGGAAGGGTTTGCTTACTGAAAAAAACAAGGGTGAAATGGCCAAAATGTTTTCTTTCCTTCTATCTTCTGTGTTTGGAATTTAGACTGATCTCAGCCAAATGGACATTACTGAACAATTTAATCAAAACTTCATAGTATTGTCTTTCCCAGATTTGAAAATTGGTTTGAAATTTCCAAAAACACTAGAGGGTTTATCAAGTATGGTCATTACAGGTTATTTCTTTTGATAAATGACACATCTTTTATATAATTTGAAAATGATACATCTTTTCAATTGAAAAAAAGAAGAGCACCATGTTGCACATTTGTTTAGTAAAAGTGAACATTTAGGTATGTTCCCTTGGGGAGTGTACTTGACAATAATACTGTGTCAAACACACCTGTGGGGAGCCCAACTTAAATAAAACCAGAACTTGGCTTTCAGTCCTTAAATTTAATTGCTGCTTGTCTTCATGTGTAATAACTTTGTGCCATTGTTATCAATCATGTCATTTCACATATTTATCTAGTGCTGCATCTCCAACAGGTGTCCTTTCTGTATTAGGCAAAAAGATAATTTCCTCAGGCTAGTTGCTAGGTTTGTGGATGGAGTAGAGGATGGATGGGTTAGAATAGGGAAGGGCAGATCCTCAACTTTGTCACCTACCATGGTTTAGTGAGCAGACGTGACGATAGTTCCCATGTTGGGCCAGCTCAGGGTGTGATAGAAAGCAGTCTCCAGAAGATGTCTTGGAGACCCGTGGAGGAAAAAATGTCACCTGTCTTGTCAGCTTTGATGTCCATTGCAGAGGATGCATATCACCAGGAAAGCCTTCAGAGAGAAATTCTTCTTCCCATTTGCTATGTCAGAGCAGAGAACAGGAGGCAGAATGGAAACTAGATTAGTTGGGTTGGAACCAATAATATATTTCTAATATCTTACATTGTTATATTTGTTTAGAGATTTCTTACCATTTCTGCTAACTTATTTTTTCTTATTATCAAAATTGTTTGCACACAGCTCACAAAACTTAGCTATCCACATACAAAGTCTGCTCAGTTGAAAAATACAGGATTCATTAACTTTTTGAGTAACATTAGCTAAATATGAGATAATCAGTTTTTTCACAGTTGTCTAACAACTAAAATGGATTCTCATACTGCAAACACACAGGAAGATAAATAATGAAAATATTGGTACCTTTGTATGTGTACATTTAGACACTTATCTACATTTACCATACACGCAAATATCCTGTGAGAGGAAAGCATAGCTTGTGGTGTACAAATCTGCAAAAAAAGTTGTGATTTCTTTAAACCATCCTAATATTCTCCTTTGTTATACAGGGACAACAAGTTAACAATGTTGTTGAGGGAATCACTTGGGAACATCAACTGCAGAACTACTATGATTGCACATATTTCTGACTCCCCAGCCAATTATGCAGAAACTCTGACTACTATTCAGCTTGCATCGCGAATCCACCGAATGAGAAAGAAGAAATCCAAGGTTGGTTCACAAACGAGCGGAAATTAATTCATTTGAAAATGAGTTTTTCTAACCTCTCTGCGGGGGAACATGGGATTTCTAGTCAGTAAGAAGTAACACAAAATGCGTAAAAGCTCAGGAGAGGAACTGACAAATGACTTGGCAAATAGCCATCATCCAACCCCCAATCTTTAATCCAGAAATTCACTTCTTATTGGTCTAAACACCTGTTCTTTATTTGTTTATATGTGGAATTATCTTAGAAGCTCCTATTTGTATTAATTATAAACCAATAAGGAAGGGACAGAAAACTGTGGGGAAAAAGACAATGTATAATTTTAAAAGAAATATCTGGAAAAGTGTGATTGTTACATTACTCATAATAGAGTAAAATATACATAGTAGGACCTTGTATTTTCATTCACACTCAACATTTTTCCATTAGAAGTAATTGTGATAGTATACCCAAAGCACAGCGTATGTAGCAAACCCAACTTTATAATCAATTACATGTATATAAATATATACTTATTTATCAATTAATATTAAAACTTTTCTCTTACTGATCATTTGCAGTATGCATCCAGCTCGTCTGGAGGAGAGAGTTCGTGTGAAGAAGGACATGTCCGAAGACCGCCCCATTTGCGACCATTCCACCCACGAACAGTTGCCCTTGACCCTGACCTTCCTGTCCTGAGTATATCTAGTGATCCTGATTACTCCTCCAGTAGTGAACAGTCTTGTGACACTGTCATCTATGTTGGTCCCAATGGTGCAGCTTTGTCTGACAGGGAATTGACAGATAATGAAGGTCCCCCAGAGTTTGTTCCCATAATCCCATCCCTAAACAAGAAGAGAAGTAAGGACAATTCTGCCATTTGCAGGAGTTCTGACAAGGACCATTTTAAATGCAACACTTTTGCTGAACTGCAAGAAAGGTTAGAGTGCATTGATGGAAGTGAGGAACCCATCAAATTTGCTTGTGGAGAAATCTCTGTTATGTCCAATTGCAGTCCAGTCCCTGGAGGTACAGAAAATGCACAATCTAAGCTGATAAAGGAAAAAATACCTTCTCCTGGAGGATTAAAAAAACCTATTCCACAAGAAACTACATCTCCCAAAAAAGGACATAACCTTCCTTTCCAGGCTGCTGCACCAAGGGGTGGCAATGGCAATTGCCATGAAAAGAGCACACCTCACTTGAAAACAGAGCTTCCCAAGCCGCAGAGCAGAGCTGACAACAAAATAATAGACTTGATACTGGAGGGGGAGAGAGAGACAATCACAGATTCTCTGCAGTCCTCAAGGTGTAGCCCTTCAAGGAATCCAGACCAGAATAAGACCATAGCTGAATGTGTCACTAAGGAAAAGTCGTTATATGTGAAGAGACCCTTGCCAAGCCCAGCACCTCCACCTCCACAGCAGAAAGAGCACATCTCCAAACCTGAGAATTTGGAGCTGGACAATAGCCGTGCAGTTCGGACTCCTCCTGTGGGAATGAGCAAGCAAATGGGAAACAAACCTGAGCAAAACCCTGTAGGAAGCACATTTCTGGTTGGCAGCAATGCCCAGAATCAGTCAGGTGCGATAGAGGTACACAGCTTCAGGTCAGCGTTCAGAGGGAAATGTTTTGATCGGGATATACTAACCACCACAGTGACTTTACAGCAGCCTGTTGAGCTGAATGGGGAGGATGAGCTTGTTTTCACTGTGGTGGAAGAACTATCCATTAGTGGGATAATGGATAATGGAAGACCTTCGAGTATCATTAGCTTTAACAGTGACTGCTCTCTTCAGGCCCTTGCATCAGGTTCGAGGCCGGTCAGTATTATCAGCAGTATAAATGATGAGTTTGATGCTTATACCTCACAGGAGACTTCTACTGGTGTAAATATTGATATCGTTGTTCCCTTTGCTAAGGATCCCTTTACCAGCAGCAGACGTTCCTCCATCAGTTCATGGCTCAGTGAAGTCAGCATCTGTACAATTGAAAGTGATGGTGCCCAGTCTAGTGACAGTTTTGTCGCACAGTCATCTTACAGCTGTAATAAGTCTGGGGAACCTTTCACTTTGGATTCATCCCATTTATCTGTGCCCCTGAAAAGTGCTCTGAATGACAGTGGATTTTGCTTCTCTGAACTGGAGAGTGAGAGTTTGAGTTCCAGCAAGCTGTCCTCAGGCATCAGTAAAAGCCCTCAAACCTCTGAAACTACCAAAGCATCTCAGATAAAAAGTTCTTTTTGTGTCACTGATCAGCCCGTAAAAATAAAATTTAGTAATTCTCATGATATGCCTGTGATAGAAACCATACATTCTAGTCTTCCTCGGAAAACAAAAGCTACCTCATCTCCAATCCACAATAATACTGTGCTCGGCTATAAAGAGCTGCAGAATCCACATGTTATATTTGAAGATCCCTGGCTGTTGCGCAACGATTATCAGTTGGAAACAAAACCTGCAGACTTGCTGCTGTCTCCAAAATCTCATGCATTTGGTACTGAAAAGCAGACAGGAAAAGCTACTCAGTATTTTGGTGCAGTGTCCAGGCCAACAAAATCACAGACCATGCTCACCTGTTCGCAGAGGGTTGTGGATGGTTGTGAAATGGCTTGCAAATCCTCCAGTGGAGCTGCAAAGAAGTCAGAAGTTGCAATGAAGATGCCACAGCTGAAGAGAGGAGCCACTACACTGGGAGTGATGCCAGTGTCACATGCTAACAGTACGTTGTCAGACTCTGTGACCAGAGGGAATGCAGATGCTCCCTTGGCCACTGGCAGCTTGAAATCATCACTAGGGAAGAAGAGTGCACCACAGAAGTCAACCATGTTGCCCAGGCCAGGTGGGCCAACACCTCCAACACCTCCTGTACGCAAATCAAGCCTGGAGCAGAAGCCTGTTGGTCTGGGTAATGGTGGGGGGAAAGCTTCCAGCCTGGACTTTGCCAGAGCTGCCACTTCAAAGGCTGAAGATGAAGCAGATTTGCGATTAAAAGCTGGGTCTTTCTTTGGTGAAAGTGCCAGCAGCAAAATGAATCTGAAGGGCGACCACTCTTTGCCCAAAATGACATCCAGCTTAAAGGTGAAAGCATCAAAGAGCGAAGCTGTTCACCGTTATGGGAGCCACATGTCCCTGGAGAGGTGTGACAGCCTGACGTCAGTTGGATCCAAAACAAGCATGGTGAGGGAGATTGGGAGCAACAGCCGGGCAGGGCGCTCCGTTCCCAGGCTGGGGGTCCCCCCTGTTGCCTCCAGTGTGGGTTTGCCACCACCCTTCACCACCCCTGCACCCGGGAAAAACAGCCAGGCAAAACCCACAGCTAACCAGAAGGTACAAGCAAATGGGAATAAAAACCGGGGCCTCTCTGCCAGCGGGTCAAAGTCTCTCAGTTCCTCTGTGAAGTCCCTGGCACAACCTGTGGGGAAGGGCTCTGGTATGGCCCCTGGAGGGAAGGCAGCCCCCCGCTCTGTGCAGTCTGTCAGTGTCAAAGCCGGCCGAGGGACCATCATGGGGACCAAGCAGGCCATGAGGGCAGCCAACAGCCGTGTGAATGAGTTGGTGTCGGGTGGCTCTGCCAAGGTGGGACACTTCCGAGGCTCCACTGACTCTGACAGTGGCAACGACAGTGGCATTAACCTCAGTGATGAGAAGTCGCAAATCCCGGTGCTGCCGTCTCCCTACAGCAAGATAACGGCTCCCCGGAGGCCTCAGCGGTACAGCAGTGGTCATGGTAGTGACAACAGCAGCGTGCTAAGTGGGGAACTGCCACCAGCCATGGGTAGAACGGCTCTGTTTTATCACAGTGGAGGCAGCAGTGGCTATGAGAGCATGATTCGGGACAGTGAGGCTACTGGCAGTGCCTCCTCGGCGCACGACTCCATGAGTGAAAGTGGGATGTCATCGCCAGGCCGCATGCGGAGTCTCAAGTCTCCTAAGAAACGATCAACAGGTAAGAAATGAAGGGGAAGGTGACCAGGTGTCCATGGCTGCTCTGCTGCGTTTCAGAGGGTGAGGGGTTTTCATGGTGTCTCTGACAGAGGGAGAGGTGGTTTGGGGGAAGCTTGAAGCAGGGAGGTGGACTGTCTGCATGCGCTTGTGTGTGCATGTGTATCTCTGTGACAGCAACTACTTGTCATTTATTTCTCTTCAAAGCTGCAGGTGTGGCACAGGTGCTGCAGTGGGGAGGGCAGGGCAGGCTTTGGGTGCCCTGAGGCGCCGGCAGCCTCCCTGCAAGGGAGGAGGCAGCAGAAGACTGCTGGCAGATGAGGGGATATTTCTTCCTCCCTCAGCTGTGAGTGCAGCACTGGGGCAGCCCAAAATAGGAGAATGTTGGTGTAGGTGGATTGGGAAGAGTGAGGGTGCTGGGTGGATGCTGATGAATTCTGGTGAGGATCAAGTGAGTGTCAGGGAAGACCAGTGAGAGACAGGCAGTAAGGAGAGGAGGAGCTCTGCTGCCAGATGTCTTTGGGGGAATTCCAGTGAAATGGGCTGGGACTGTAGTTTGGAAACAAGGGAATAGGCCTGGAGGTGAGAAGAGTGTTTGTGAATTAATGAGGATTGCTAAATGTGTGTTAGATTACCCAAAGGTAAGGCTTGGGGGCAGAGCAGTAGCATGCATACGTAAGATGCAACTACTCTTACGTTAATGCTACCAGCTAGTTGCAAAATTATTGTATTGCACTGCAGTAGTGTTCACATATCTGCATGGACGCCTTCAAATTTCTTTAAGCAATTGAAAACCAAGTGGGGGAGTTGCTCCATATGACAGCTGTTAAAGTATTAATTTTTAAAGTATTTTGAGTAGTAGTTTTAAAGTATTCATTTTCTAGGTTGAAATCCTGTAGCATCATAATGGATTGGTGGCAGTCGGTGCCATGTAGCTAATGACCAGCAGTGTTGTTCAGCAACTTAAGCAGACTGACTGTTGGAAGTATAGTAGGAGCTAATATCAGCAGTGTGCTGAATCTGAGCTATTGGTTGGAAAGCAGTAATTGTAGTCCCTGTAGACACCCATGATGCAGTAAAATCAAATGAGTTAAACTGATGTAGATGTCATGGTACTTTCTGGTCAGAGCAACTGAGTTGCTTCAGCAGGTGATAAATCATTTTGGAAACTTAGTGCAACATTTACTGCAATTCTCTTTCCATAGCATATCAACCTCTTAAACCTTTCCTACAAATCAATATTAACAGTTGTATATGTTGCACACATATTGAGAAGGCATTACGCACTGATGGATTTGTATTTGTTTTTGCCCCAGGAAATGCTTATAAAGCCTTTAAAAATGATGAACTATTTCTTTTTTCCAATTGAAATTTCTCTATATCAGTAAATTATGTATTACTTTTTTGGAGTGCTGTAGACTTCAAGAGAGTAATGTGTTTTATACATGAAATGAGGTTTCCTGGGAAGTTCATGAAATATTTCTTACAAGAAATGTTTGGTGCAGACCATTATTGGCATATATTGTAATCTTTGCAAAGTGTTAGAGATTCTTGGAGTAGCTTACATTGCTCCAAACTGTGTTGGAGTCATGCAGCCTCTGGATTTAAGGACAGATGATACTCTCACATATGTCACTGGAAACCTTGTCCCCTTACCCTTTAACTTCATCCTTGGAGAAATGGTATTGATCTTGGCTGGTACAACGGAAGGATATGAAGTTCGTTTGCTTAGTGTATACATTTGACTGCGACTGTTCAGTGTCTCTTCAGAGGGATCCTGCTGCCACCAAAGTGGTTACAGGATCAGAGCTACAGTGGGTGGTTTCAGCATGCAGGAATATAGTGGTGATTCAGGCTATATGAGTCGGGGTTGTGAAAATGATGAACAAGTGATGCAGAAGTAGAACCATCTTCCCCTTTCCAAAACATTCCCATCATGATTGTTCTTGTTACTTAGAAATTAGCAAGGATGTAATTAAGAATTACAGATGTTTTTCTTAAGATTATGCAAACTGGAAGAAGGAATGCATTTCACCCACTTCTAAAAAAGCATAGAAAGGAGGACTCTGGGAACTACCAACCTGTCAGCCTCATCTCTGTGCCTGGGAAGATCATGGAGCAGATACTCCTAGAAGCTCTGATAAGGCACATGGAGAACAGGGAGGTGATCCAAGGCAGCCAGCATGGTTTCAGTAAGGGCAAGTACTGCCTGACCAACCAACATAGCAGCTTTCTACAATGGAGTTACTAGGCCAGTGGGCAAAAGAAGAGCTATGGATGTCATCTGTCTGGACTTTTGCAAGGCCTTTGACATGGTCTCCCACAACATCCTACTTGCCAAGTTGCAGAGATATGGATTTGATGGGTGGGCTGTTCAGTGGATAAGGAATTGGCTGGATGGTCACATCAAGAGGGTAGTGGTCAATGGCTTAAAGTCCAGACTGGATATTGGTGACAAGTGGTGTCCCTTGGGGGTCCATCCTGGGACCAGAACTGTTTCATTCATATTTTTATCAATGATATAGAACAGTGGGATTAAATGCACCATCAACAAGTTTGCAGATGATGCCAAGCTGAATGGTGCAGTTCAGATACCAGAGAGATGGGGTGTCATCCAGAGGGACCTGTACAAGCTGGAGAAGTGGGCCCAGGTGAACCTCATGAGGTTCAACAAGACTGAGTGTCCTGTACCTGGGTTGGAACAATCGTTATTAATACAAGCTGGGGGATGATGTGATAGAAAGCAGCCCTGTAGAAAAGGATGTGGGGGTTCTGGTGGATGAGAAGCTGGACATGAGACAAGAATGTGCATGTGCAACCCAGAAGGCCAATCACAACCTGGGTTGCATCAAAAAAAGAGTGGCCATCAGATTGAGAGAGGTGACTCTGCTGCTCTACTCTGTCCTGGTGAAACCTCACCTGGAGTACTGCATCCATCTTTGGAGCCCTCAACATGGAAGGACATGGAACTGATGAAGCAGGTCCAGAGGAGGGCCACAAAGATGATCAAGGAGCTGGACCACCTCTCCTCTGCGGACAGGCTGAGGGAGTTGTGGTTGTTTAGCCTGGAGAAGAGAAGGCTTCGTGGAAACCTTATAGCAGCCTTCCAGTAGCTGAAGGGAGGCAATAAAAAAGCTGGAGAGGGACTGTTTACAAAAGCATGTAGTGATAGGACGAAGGGCAATGGTTTTAAACTGGAGAAGGGTAGATTTACACTGGACATTAGGAAGAAGCTCTTTACTATGAGGGTAGTGGAATACTGGAACAGGTTGGTCAGGGTGGTGGTGGAGGCCCTATCCCTGGGGACATTCAAAGTCAGGCTTGATGAGGCTCTGAGCAACCTGATCTAGGTGAGGATGTCCCTGCTTGCTGCACAGGGGTTGACCTTTGGAGGTCCCTTCCAGCTCAGGGAATTCTATGATTCTATGAAGCAGGCAACTCTTCAGGTATCTGTGGAGATGTGTTGCTTTGGGGATACCTGCTGGGATTTTGTTTCCATTTCATGTTTAAGTTTGTGACAGGGCTTACTTGACAGCCTTTAACTTGCATTTAGCTCTCTTGTAGAGGTTTCAGACTAGAAGTTATTTTGACATCACTGTTCTCTGAGCCGCACTGTCCCCCCATCTGTTTGATGTGCTCCCTTTTGTAAGAAGAAATAAGACTCCTTACCTCTGAGTTGGTTTTCAATAAGAGGAGGAAATTAGGCATGAATTTATTGTCACCAGTCACTCAAAAGCTACTTACACTTACTGCTACTGTGTGACATTTCAGCTAATTTCTGGTAGTCTTCAGCCCTCCTCCTTTACCTAGGGATTGGACTGCAGCTTTGTTCATACCACCTGACCAGCTCTATAAATGTACTCACCTTTGACACATGTAGTGCAAAGGTCAGCCTTTCAGAGAATGAAGAGATACTTATAATTGCAAAAACTGCTGGGAGAAAAAGTGCCAACTCTTGTATGCTAAAGTACCAGCATTTTTGAAGGCCCTAAGTCAGTCTCTGCTTCATGAAACTTGAGCTGTAGCAGATGGATCAAGGTGGCAGTATCCTGTTTGTGTGTAAAACTGGGAGCCCTCCTCTTGAGGAACTGTTGAGTTACATCATGTGAGCTTCTGAGTGCTAGTGCAAATAAAGGGTCATAGCCCTCAACGTTAGAGGTGGCTCATGTTGCATGCTGGTATTTAACGTCTTAAAGCATTGGTAGTAGTTCTGGAGGGAACTGTTTTCTCTTTGCAAGGAGGGAATACAATGAGATGGATCTGAAATATCCTTGCTTGGCTTTAACTGGAGGAGCAGGAGATTTCCAGATTCATTTGCCATTGTTGGTATTGGTTTGAAATTACTTACTATCTCATTGCCACTGCAAGGTAATAAATAGCATTGTAGCCCACCAAAGAAACATTAATTCAGGCAAAATATTTTTGCAAGGAGAGAATAAAGAACTGATGCTCAGACATCTGCTCTGGGAGAGGAACTGCTGTTACTCCCATCCGTGAACCAAGTAAAACACACTTTGTCAAGGCAGTAACTCAATTAGCAGCCTAAGGGTATTTTACTAAAAGGAAAAGATCAAAAAAAGTATCTCTCCTGAAGTATCCTGAGAACCTAAATCTTCCTTTAATTCACTGTAGTACATTCTGCAGTCTGTTAGTCTCAGAGTCTGAGGAACACTTGTCTTCTGTATTTTAGGTCTCCAGCGTCGTAGGCTGATTCCCGCTCCATTGCCAGATGCTGCCTCCCTAGGAAGAAAACCCAGCGTCACTGGGCAATGGGTTGATCTACCACCTTTGCCAGGCACTTTAAAAGAACCATTTGAAATTAAAGTTTATGAGATTGATGATGTGGAACGATTACAGCGACACAGACAAGAGGAAACTGAGGTCAGCACATATTTTACAACAACTGTAGACAACTTAAATTACAGTATACAGGCAGAGTCTTTGCTTGAATGCTGAAATGGTGTTCAGGAAATTGATTGCAATTAAAGCACTATAATTATTAATTTTACAATTCATATGTTGGGGTACCCTTAACACAGAATATTAAAATGATTACTGTCAAAAATTAATTGTGTCTAACATGACTGATGGTGTAAGTGGAAGTTACCAATGAATACATTATGAGAAGACTTTATAATCTCAGCCTGGCTGATGAAACCTTACAGTCTCCCTCAATGATAGGGTCATTAACTCTTTATGTAAATGACAGGATTCTATTAAATCAGGGATACACTGAGTTTAATTTACTTGTAATTGAAAAAGACTTCAGCTAATTCTATTATGGAGACCAGAATTCTATATTCTTCTGATGCCTTTTTCCTATTTCTTTCATAATAGCCTTTCCAGGATGTTGAGAAGGTAGGAATGCTTTTAAGAAAATAAGAAGTCCTATGTTTTAGGATTAGATATAAGTCTAACATTGTTATTACTAGGCTGTCTTTATCATTTGCAGTACTTTCAGAATGTATTAAGAAATGTCTGCTAATTCAGAGAAGTACAACAAATGCTCAAGTCATGTAGCATGCCATTCCTCTAGGTTAGAATCTATCAATGTAATAATAATAATCAACAACCCCCCTACCCCCCCCAGCAAACAACACCCCCCAAACAACAACAAAAACTAAACAAAAAACACCAAGACAAACAAACAAAAAACCCCCAAACAAACAGAAACCCCAAAATAACATATAACCACCAACCCCACAGCCAAAGAAAACAAACCACCTGCTAACTCTTGCAAATAATGAGCTGGGAGCAATTTGTGTCAACCTGAGGTCAGCTCCTAACAGGCAAATTCATGAAGTGGTGTATCTGTGTCTTAAAAGGGTCTGATGTATTTCCATACCAAGCTGAAGATACTAGAAAGGCGCCAGCAGCGAATCAGAGAAGTAAAGGCAAAGTATGAATTTTTGAAGGAAGAGTTGGAAGAAACAAAGTGCAGGTTGATGATGGATCCAAATAAGTGGAAAGAAGACTGTAAGTATTTTGCAAAAACAACAGTATAGTCAGCATATGATAAATTTTCAGCATGTGAGCAGTCCCACTGAAAACCTTAAGCACTTGCTAAGATATTTTTCTAAATTGACCCCTAAAATGCTCTGTGACTCCATTTGTATTTCTGTGATATGGGATTTGTTTAGTGCTGAGTAGTACCAGAAATGAACAAAAAAACCTGCTCCAAACCAATCAGAAGAGAGAACATCAAAGGAATGCAGAGACTCACTGCAATGCTTGTTAGTATTAAACATTTGCATAAACTTTTATTATCCTTTCTTGCAAAGAAGGAAAAAAGTGTTTCCATATCCATGTTACAGCTGGAAAATTGAGGCATGAGTACTGTTCTTAGCTGAAGCCTCAAAGTAGAGTTTTGCATCTGCTGAACAAAATGAAAAAAATTTCTTAGTTCAAGAAAAATAAAATTGTACTCTACATTATTGTCTCCCTTGGGATAATGTTTCGCCTTATTCTATTGAGCTGTTTCTCTTACTAATTTTTTATCTGACAGTCGAAGTGGATCCTGACCTTGATAAGGAGTCACAGGAGTACCTGGAGGCACTGGAACAAGTGACAGAGGAACTGGAGCAGTGTGTTAACCTGTGCAAGTCACATATCATGATAGTGACGTGTTTTGATATTGGAATAACAGATGCACAAGATGGAGTGAGAGAAGTGGAGGTTTGAAGAGAGGTTTTTCTAGGGAGTGAAGGAAGTGAAGCTGGATTGTCTGACATGAAGAAGTATGGAGATAAAGTAGCTGGGAAGTGAAGGAGGAAAGGTGAAGACTAAAAAGCAACAATGAATGTTGTAAGAGAAAGGAACAGCTGAGGGATGGGAATGTTCATAAATCATTTGGTGCCTCAACGTGACCTGAACTGTACAAAGATAAAAGTAGGATCAAGTATTGCTTCTACCAGCGGGAAGTGAGGAAATTTAGTACAAACCAATATGTTAATTAACAAAAAAGCATACAATGGAAGTGCCTTTAAAATTAATTTGATTTCCCTTTTTGTATTTGGTGCTAGAATTAAAGCCAGCAAACCTAAGCAGACCACAAAATGTATTCCTACGAAATATTTTATACTGTATAGTGTATTTATGACTATATGTAAAAAACAAACAACATTGTAGCAAAAGCAATAAGTAAATTATGTTTTCATACCTGAACTTGCCTTCTTGTTTCATAGAAAAGCTGTTTTATGTAGCAGAATTAAAATTGTATTATAATTGTTTTCTTGGTTAGGGTTCAAGATATTTTTATGAACATTTATCTAATGAAAAGGTGTATTATGGCATTTTGAGATGATTGGTTTACCTTCAGGTTTTGTATTATTACATTTTCAGATCAAAATAAATGTTTGTTTTCCATTTTATATATACATATATAGATATATATTAACTGCTTACCTACTTACTTGGTTACTAACCTCACTTTTCACAGACCTGGTCTTTTTGGAGTCATAAACTTAATGTGAGGAAGTCTACAAAGGGCACTGTGGTTGTTTTGGTTTTCTTTTTTCCTCTCTGACTGCAGGAATTGAGAATTATGTTTATTACCAAAACCATAAAACAAACAAACAAAAAAAGGAACAAAAAGTTTTTGTAAATGTTAAGTTAGGTTCATATTTTTATATAGTTTTGACTATAAATATAGCATTTGCATTTTGAACTTTTAAGACAAATAGTATATCTTTTTACAGTTTTTCTAAGGAAGGCAAACCCTCAGGATCAAGTTTATACATGCTGCATGAGATTTGTGCTTTTTTGAAGGAGGCCACTTAAGTGTGGAAACTATTGATAAATTGTTGCCAAACAAATACTTTTGAAGAGGTTTAATAGTGTATGTAATACCACATTTCATAATGAATCATATTTTCTAATCATCTTCCTTTTTATGGTTTTTTCAAATCCTTTGTACAAATATGTATTATAACAGCTTGCTTCAGTTTTTATCTGTGAATAAAAGATACATCTATTGTTATGATTTGCTTCTTGCTATGTATGTGATTTTAATGTTCGGAAGAGAGAGGATGGCCTGTGGTACATTGCATTAAGTGTCATATTATATTATCTCTTTGCCCCAAAGAGGTAACTGGGAACAGAGTTGACATTAGTCATCATAAACCAATTGGGAAAGAAAGACAAAACACCAAAGGGTAAAATAAATAGTGCTGGTAATACTTGTATTCTTTTAGCACTTCATAGTTTACAGAACAAAGACCTGCGGCTCACATACTTGTTTTCCCTGATGAAACAAAGCAATTAAAAATGGGTCTAAAAACACAAGAAAACCTTAGGAACTGAAATCAAGCCCCTGGCTTTGTAGGTCCATCATAGCAAATGCCTACATTCATTTCTCTCTGACACTGCTCCATTTGCATTCGGGTTAGACAAGTAGCTGTGCCTGGTCCTCATCTTCCACTGATGTTGGCTGGAGTTAACTCCAGGCAGATTTAATGTAAAGCTAGTGTTTCTCATGACACCAGCTGGAGTATTTTCCATCTATTTGGCCAAATGGCCTGTAATATGTGAAATTTCCTCCCCATCTTTTTATCTTCCTATGTAACCCTAACAGCATGGCATCCAAGCACCAAGTTCTTTTACCCTCACAAGAGGCCTATGAGAAGGGGGTGAATGCTTTCCTCCTCATTCTGCAGCTGGAGAAGTGGGAGAGAGAGAGCAGGAATTTGATGTTTCAGTATCTTTATGACTTCATAGGTTACAAAGGATGACCTGTGCTTACCTACCTCTCTGTGATTTATCCCTTGGAAGGGGTGCACTGTGTTTGCTTGCTGCCATTTGGCGGTGTGTTGGGTTGTATGTGGCACCTAGAATTTCTGGAGGATCCTCCTTTGCTATACTTGAATACCAGATATATTTATTAAGTTGTAAATTCCTGCTATGTTTGCTTTCTGTATGTGCCATGGGTCTTCTAAAGATGGAGTCAAAACCATGTAGAGCTTCAATACATAGTGTTTGAGTTTTTTTCAGAGTAAGGATCAGAGATAAATACAGTCAAAATAAAACAGCCAGCAGCATGTGGAGGTAGAAATATTTCTTAGCAAAGGGGAAAACCTCCAAACAAGAGGGAGAGAGGAGAATATACTTAGGGGGAGCTGTTTACTGTGGTGTTAGGTTTTGCGCTGGTGTCATTATACTGTCCTCTGCACATCTTTATGGTGCTGCTGCAAGAGGAATTGACCTGTGGTGTCCTGTGAGCCTTGGGCACAGCAGGACTGGGCTCACAGTCTTTTCAAGGTAGCCTGTAACCCCCTTTTGAATGGACAGAAGAGATTTTGTCACTTTTATTTGCCAGCTACTTGATTCTCTCTCTGTAGGTCTTTGTTGTTTCTCCCTCACTCTGGCAATATTATAATCCTCAGAAATAAAATCAAGCCACAAAACATCCATCCCAATTTTTACAAACTTGACAGTTTGTTTAAATATTCCCCTATACAGTGTTTGCTTATCAGGCTTGCATCCTTTGATGCTTTCTCCTTAATTTCTAACTATAGTTATATCTGCAACAAAGTAGCAAAGGAGGCATTTCAGGGCTGCTTAGTTCCATGCCAGTATGGCAGTAGCATGCATATTAAATGTGTTTAGCCTCTGGCTTGGAGGCACAAAACAAACTTGAGATGCAAAATTAGGTGAGGTACTGATGGATGAAATAGCAGACTTTTCCCTGTGCAAATGCTGCTCTTTGTTGGTAGTTGTGGGTAATGAATTATTTGTTGTATCTCAAGACCTCAGAGCCTGTAATATTCCCTTATTTTTAGTTATTTTTGCAGTCCCATCCAGTTAAG
Source organism: Megaceryle maxima (assembly GCA_024605025.1). Classification (NCBI taxonomy): domain Eukaryota; kingdom Metazoa; phylum Chordata; class Aves; order Coraciiformes; family Cerylidae; genus Megaceryle; species Megaceryle maxima. Next base: position 44,299 of record JANHGN010011672.1, on the reverse strand, counting down.
ATTTATAGAAATACATGCTTAGTTTATGATTCAAGCCTCTTTTGGAAAAGGCTTAGGTATATAAGGGTAGAAATGATAACTGTAAATTTAAGCTGGATGCTTAATAAAATTATTTTTCTATTGAGATTGATTTAAAATAGCTATTAAATTGCGCATTTAAAGATGTGATCTTGTTGAGTTGGTTACATTATGAAGAACCCCACTGGTGTTGGTAAACTGTGTACATTACTTTTTTCAGGGCTAATTCACACCAGAATTCTTTCTGCCTTGGTTGCAGATCTTCCCATTAAATCCCTCACCTCCTCCTTGCTAGGGCAGCCCTTTCTAGGTCTCTTGATGGCACAGTTTACCAAGCAGCTCACATCCAACTTACTTCCCAGCAACAGGGAAGATGTATTGACAGCTGCTAGTTTTTTCAAACTGATGCAGTGGTGACTCTAAGTAAATCCAAAAGATTAAATTTCAGGAAGTGGGACAGGAATTCCCTTTACCTCAAACCCCACCTCCTACCAGAGTTTAGCTTGCCTGCAGGTGAGGGGTGGGGAGAGGAGAGGTCCCCACTGCTTCAGTCACTTATCAGGCATCTTTTCAGGATAGACCAGAACAGAAATCAAGAGAGAAGGCAGGGCTTTTATGTGGTGACCCTGGAGTTGGGAAAGTGAGGAGAACCTTGCATTCTGGACATGGCCTCCAAACTTTGGCATTTTCCCATACAATGGTCATGGTCCCATATATAAAACTGCTGTTGGAAGGTGGTATTTTAACTTGCTGATCAGAATTTGCAAGTTGGATGGAAGAGTTGTAGGAGTCAGTAGCCACTCCTGTAAACTGTGCTCTTGCTAACCATGTACTAAGCAGTGTACATCTATGGGGACATTGCTATATTTCTAGAAGTATTTCGAATTACAATTATTACACACAGAGATTCCCTGTAGAGAAATCAGGTGGTGTGTAGGTAAAAACTCATTGAATGTATGTGTAAAACATTTTTCCTTATAGTGCTTCTGGTCTAAACAGTTCCAGCTAATGCTTTTCTAGGACTTTCTTAACTGCAGTGTTGAAACATCAGTACTAAAAGAGAATGCAATAGAAATATGAGATTATTTGTTCTTTTCTCAGCATGCAGAAAGTGTTTAATTTATTTCTATTTCAAGATACCCATGTATTCTGTTTCTAGTTATAAATCCACGTTTTCCAGTCACTTGCATTTTATTTTTAAAGTTATGTGTGGAACATAACTCCACAGGCAGCTGTTCTATACTGTGGCTATAGGCAGGGTTTAAGGCAAAAACGTTAGATATAAGATGACCTCTGTATCAGATGTCTAAGCTGGCAGAAGCGGACACACATTAAAAATGGTGCCGTATTTGGGCCCCAATTCACTAGAGCACTTAGGCACCTGTTTAAGCAAGCAAGTAAATCTGGTTTGTATCCAGCAAAACACTCCAATTTTGGCTTATATCCCATTGCCTTAGATTTTTTTTTTTTTTTTTTGCTCCAGGGCTTCAGATGGTGTAAATTGTATTAGCAGTGGTTCAGTGGATCTACGTTGGCTTTCACCAGATGAAGATGCTGTTGAAAATATTTTACTTTGTGAGAAAGGAAAGAATAATTCTGTCAATGTGCAATGATATTACAAGTGCAAATTAGAAAGCAGAAACTGCCTCCTAGGCTGCTCCTCTATGCAGCATCTCATGGATTCATGCAGAATTTGACTTGCAGAAATCTGTTTGTGGAATACATAGAATAAGACATAACTCTTGACAGCGTGGGTGTTCAGAGAGGATTTATTATCAGACCTTCAGGGGAACTGTCTGGTGATGGGGTGTGTTGGGTACAACAGTAACCTTACAATTGCTTATAGAGGAGCCCATTACTCATTATTTCCCTTCCCAAGACTCTCCCCACAAGTTGGGGTGGGACAGCCGGAGCATGGTGGCAAAAGGGGAATCTTTCAGAGCAACTCACACAGGGAGTCTGAGTGAGGCATAATTTCTTAGTGGCTGTTTTTTACCTTTTTTATGTCTTTTGCTTCTGACTGTTGCATTCAGCTTGAGACAGGTCATTCCAGGGTATATTCCTATGGCTCCCAGAGGAGAGGAAAGGGAAGATGTCACTTGGCTACATCTCACTGGGGAATGGACAGTAAAAAGATGCTCTTACAGCAGGTACTGCACTGACTTAGTAGCATAATTCACTTGTTGTACTTTTATATTAATGTATTCTATAGAGATTAGGATAGAGATTAGATCTTGGTCACAAGGAGGTCTCTCTGAAACAGGTTTTGTTTGGTTGATTTGTCTTTCAACTGGACGACCCAGGTCCTGGCATGAGCCAGTACAGCTTCATTCTGCAAAGGTTTTGCTTCATTTATTTCTTTAATGTCAGCATCTCTTTGGGAGCTTTCTATCAGGTCTGGCAAAGGAAGGCAGCAGTGCACACTGTGCTGCCTCATCTCCCTTGGATGGCTGAAAGAGCTTGTCCTGACTTTTGACAGACTTGGGTTTGGAGCTTTGCAGTTGACTTCGGCAGGAGAAGAACCAGTTCATTAGTTAACTTCTGGCATTGCTGGTATTACAGCAATATTATGTGGCCAGAAGGAGCAAAGTCTTTGGTACCAGGGTAGTGAAAAAGCAGGTTCATGCCTCCTTGTTATCTGGCTTTCCTACCTGAGGTCAGCGATTGCCTTAGATTCTGCCCTTCAGAGTGTCAGGGACCTAAACAGGGCTGGGAGCTCCTGACACAGCTCACGTGACTGTATTTAAAGCACATTTTAATTGATCTGACCTTGTATGGGAAATACCTTTGGAGTCCTAATGTGCTGCACTCTGGGAGGCAGTTGCAGTGCTCCAGGGCACAGGTAGTAAAGAAATAAGCAGACGTTTTAGAGTTTGGCCTTTGACTGGAAAAACGGACTTTTAAACATTGGCGCACAGAGACCTTTCCCTGTGTCTGTAACAATGCCCTCCATTTGTGAGCACCTGGCACAGATATACTTAGAAATGCTGCTTTGTTTGAAGGGTGCCACTCATTTTGTTGTACATTACCATTTAAATGAGTTACATTTGTACCTAAAGGCTTCAGTCTCATGGGGATAAGTGCTGTAAAGAGTTTTTTAGCCTAAATAGACAGGATATGAGGGGGAAGGACAAAGTAGACTACTGTGTTTCCCTCCAAATTGAGCACAATTCTTAAAAATACATCTCTCACAATGTCCTTTGCTGAGTACAGAGCAAAACCTTCAGCCATGACAACTGAAACACTGCAGACGCGCTCCGATGGGATGCCATTTTCAAACTGCTCAGTTTTCAAAGTGAGGACGTTATTTACGTGTATGACAGGATATGAGGGAAAGCAAAGCTTTCCCGTCAGCTTTTGAGGAAAGAAATAGGAGGAAAATGTAATGTATACAAATACATCCATAACAGAAGAAAAAAGCTGTGCATTCTGGACAGGCACAAAGGGATGGAGGAGACTGAGGGCAGCCTTGTGTTGCTCCCCTCCCAGCTCCCCCCCCATATCCTCAGTCATATTTCTGCTCAGTTTCCTACCATCCAAATAATTTGCAAAACCCTATGTCTACCTTTGATGTAACAATTTTCTAGAACACTTTTGCAAAGCAAAGCTTCCCTGTTTTCTCCTTTTCCCAGTTCTTAGTAGGCATCATCTATTCTTGCTGTTCCCTCTTCTGATGCTTCGCTTGGTCTCAGATATGCTCTTTCATATCTAAAGTGTCTCCACCAGATATTTTAAGATTTTTTTTTTTTTAGGCAACTAATGAAACAATGCATATGCACCACATATCCATACTCCAAAGAACTCCAGCAAGGCTACCATTTGCAGGGGATTTTTCTATAAAATATCCAGTAGGCTGCTGAGGGAAGTGCTGAATGTGGAAACCAACTATTTTTCTTGGTTTACATGTTCAGAGCTTATTATGTTGTCTTATTAACCTACTGTTTGAAAAAAAAAACCAAAATATGGTAGATCAACAATCTGATATCTGGTATATTCTTGGGGTACCCTGGTGCTCTTTTCAATGGTGTTGCGACTTTGGAAAAATTCCCTTTTCCAATCTGTTTGTTGAAGTTCATGGGTTTGACAGCTGACCCACCATGCACCAGTCTGGAAGGACTTCCAGATGTATTGACAACACGACTGATTTGCCATAGGGACTAAAGAAATCCTTTCAGGTCTGTAAAGACAGGTCTGAAAGCTTCATAAAATTTACCCTTCCATGGTGCTCATGGTATGGATGTGATATTTGACTCACTGATGTTTTAAGAACAGTTAATATTATAGATATGTTGGGAATATAGCCAGGAATTTTGGCTCCATGTGCACCGGGAATGCAGCTGTGTAGTCCCTGTCTTCAAGGCCTTTCTCCATTAGCAGTGTTAATAATCAGGCTGGAAACAAGCACAGCAGTCTGACAGCACCATATGCAAACTAACTGGGAACCTTTGGAAATACTAGTGCCCTGCCTTCCCTTCTCTGGCAGAAGCCTCTCTCTGCCCCTTGCATACACGCAGCTAGTTCATAATCTTCAAGCTGGGGGTAAATGAGAAGATGTAGGGCTGCTCCTGGCGTTCTAGGACCCATGCAAGTCATTGCGTGCATTTCAAGTGGCTTCCACTGTGTTGCTATTTACACAGAGCTCTGATACTTTGTAAGAGGTGATTTAACTGTAATCTCCCACAGCAACAAGCTGCACAGGCAGTAGTTCTGCTATTTGTATCTAAGTCTAAAATGTGGCAGTACTTCAACAAAGCCAGTGTGGCTTTGTGTTTACAAATGTCTTGCATCAACCTTGCCTTTGTTGTGCTATCATCTTATCAGAGGGAATGACTGATGTGTTTTGCCAGCCTGCAGTGCATTGGCACATACCTTCTGAGGGACCTGTTGCTGCTTTTTCATTTCTGGAGTGCACACGTGTAGGCTGGGGAGAGGGCCATCTCATGACTGAGCTGCTCCACTGGTTGACAGAAGTATCTGTAGTAACCAGACTATAATTCAAGTTCTTCTGCTAGTTCCCAGTCTTTGAAAAGTCACATGTCTAGATTTAGCAATATGGCAGGAACACGTGGGCCACCTGGAACCTGTCCAGGTGTTTGTCCTTATTGCACTGCAGTTAATGTTTCTTGTGCCTTAAATTGTCAACAACTTAATGTCTAGATGAGAATTTTGTAAGCATTTACATGCATCAGATGATGATCACTCCCATTGCCTAGAGGGATGTGAGACTGATGAAGAAATAACAGATTTCACTGAGCATTTGGAACAAGGAGTTGAAAAGGCTGTGGTCTGTTTTTGTAGCACACAGAGTGAAGCAGTGACCATGTGGAAAGGACTCAGCTTTGTACCATAGCCAGCTTAAGTGATGATTTGACAGCCCTGACAGTGTGCTCATGACTCACCACACCTTTCAATCCAACAGGAGCTGGAGATTTGCTCTTTATAAAGACAAATTGCTCTTTTTATTTGCTTAATGTTGAATTTTGCCTTTTCTAAAATGTGTGATGAACCAACCACAGCAGTAAGATGTTTCATACCTTAGCAAACAGGGTTTTTTCCCCCATTTTGTCCAAACTTGAACTTGTCCAGAGGCCTTTGAATAGAAAAACAGTTTGCTTTCTATATCAGATGTTTCAGGCATGTTCTGACTGCATCAAAAAACAACAATAGGAAAACTGCAGAGCAACTACAACAGAAGAGAACCTTTGGTTATTACTAACTATCTCATAGTTTGTTCTCACTTAGACCACTATCATTCCCCCCCACATCAGGAATAGATTATATTAATTCAATAGAGCTTTGCTCCATGGTTTGTGCAGGAGGCTGTGTGTGCTGTCTGTCAGAAGAAACAGAGAAGCATAGATTCTTATGGACTTATGAACACCTCCCCTATATCTCTTCCCACTAAAGTCAAGCTCCTGGCACATTCCCAGTAACAATCCCAGCAGACAAAAGACAGCATGTGCTGCGGCTAGTGCAGAGCAATTTGCGTGCTGGCTGCCTGGCCAATTGCTGCCACAGGGACTGCATGATGCCTGACTTGTGTCCGCCCTTTCCTTGGTGGGGGAGTTAATTTCCTCCTCTATCTCACTGCCAGTTTTCATGAAACCCTCTGGGAATGTAATTATCACTGAAATTTCTGCCCTTAGTCACATTTTTTTTTGATGTTGGCCAATCCTCCATTTTACTAGGGATAAGTGAGTGAGTGATGAGATATACAGTGCTATTGAATAAAAATGGCTCAGTGGCTAGAAATGTTCCTATGTGCAGTATGAATCTAAATAATTTGCTTTCAAAGCCGAGCACAGTATTAAAACAGAAAAGTACACAAGGAGGCTACAGACTGAGTGATTCAGTGACTTCTAGTCCTAAACCTGAGGTCATCTCCTGTAATGAGATACAACTGACACAGGGTTTTGCTCCTCTCAGTAAATAATGCCTTTCTCTGCTTCTGGGAATGAATTGTAAGTAGTTGCAAGAGAGGATATCGGTGCAGCCCTTCGAACTGTGTTCAGTGGGGTAAGAAAAAATGAAAGTAACTCTGCCCTGGAATTTGCCTACGAGGAGTTCTTACAGATTCTGGTTACAGATTATATCCGCACAGCTTTACCTGAGAATACACTCAGGTAAATTTAGTTTGTTTGAACTTACATGAGTATTGCTGAAAAGAGCCTTAGGCCTTCATTCAGGAAAACACCTGTGTTTAGGAAGGATGCTTGCACACTGGCTTAGCTCACTGCTGTGCTTCAGAAGGCTCTTTTCTAATTTACAGGCTTCATGTGCATTATTGAATGGTAGCAAATTAACTGGAGGTGAAAACAATTCTAGCACATTTCTTCAGCTGCTGGCAATACATGTAACTCCTTTGTCTTTAATAACAATTGCTAATTTTACACCTGTTAAGGACTTGATAAAGAGCACTGTTGGCAGTGTTATCCTTTCTGGGGTAGATAACGAGCCATTTGGTGTCTCCGAGCCTTGGCTTTCTCGCTTGTGCTGGCTGGAGTGTTATGAGGGTGAGATGCGTTTTTTTTATTTGCTATTCTGCTTCTTCTATACTGCTAGTATACATATGGGTGACCCTTGTGGGAGTGCACAAGCACTGTATTTTGACTTGTGCTCCTGTGTAAATGGTTTGAATGGCCTTCTTGACCTGTGTGATCAGTCCCAATATGAGGAGAGCGTAAGAAAATAATCTTGGCTTGCATATATCTTTGTCTCTAGAAATGAGAGTAGTCGTGTGTCAGCTTTGGAGGAGCTCTAGTGAGAATTTTTTGAAGTTACTAATTTTATGGGCCATCTGTTGTGGGGGGAGGGTGGAAAAATGGTAGGTATTGTCTTAAGTATGGGTAAAACGATTTTTTTTCTGATGCAGCCTTTAATCACCAGTTTTGTGAAGTGAGGCATAAGTTTCTGAATTTAAGTGGATGAGACTAATCAGACTAATCCAAGTCTTTCTGCAACAGGCCTAAGTGATATACCTACTATCTTTAAAAAAACCAAACCAACACCACACAATAATTGTTTATTTATGTTACTCTTTAGAGTAAGGAAGATGATGAGTCTTTTAGTTGCTTTACGTGGTAATCTGGAAACTTGATGTGGACATTTGTGTACAAAACACACCTATTCGTGTTTGTTACTACTTCAAAGCCTGCACAGTGCTTAAGGGGTGAAGAAAGTGCTGAAGTGTGTATTTGTACCAGTTCTCTCATTCTCATAGTGCAAAAGTTATGTTAGTTTGTAATACAGCTTAGCCTGAAGTAGATGGGAAGCCTTCTAATGTAAATTGCTGGTCTGAACTGAAGCATTTAGTCTGAGAAGAGGTTTTCGGTTAAGCCTTTTCTCATAGCCATATGGCATGCCAAAATACTTTCTTTTCGGAGTGGAGCATCCTGTTGTGAAGAGAAACCATTAGTATATGTATTTAGGTGCACAGTGCCTAACATTCAGTGTATTTTGCAAACACTGAAGCAAAGCTATTATTAGGCAAGTGCTATTGAGTGTAAACTGAGGAAGAGCAAAAACCCACAAGTTAGTGATGCTAGTAGGTAGTAGACTTGGCTCCTTGCTCTAGCTGTTGGAAAATACACTGCATGCCAGAGCTATGAGTCTAATATAGCTTGGACCTTCCCAAACATCTGGAATCAAATACAGAAGTAATATTTACAGGACAAAAATGTGCATCTGAGGCAAGGGTGCTCATCATGGTAAAACTAGCAAATCTGAATTCTACTGAACTTGCCTCAGGTAGGACTTCACCAATATTTTTACAATTGGATATTCTCACATTCCTAGGGAAAGCTGATCTGGATTAAATGATTCATTTTATTGTACACACAGACACACATTCAAGCAGAAAACTGCACTAGCAACAAAATTGTGTTATTTTAACAAGTTCACAAGGGGAAGTAAGATGCTTTATTTGCTCTTGTTGAAAGTTAGAACAAGTCTTCCTTATATCTTCAGATAAACGCTGACATTTCACACAGGCCTCAGCCCTGGCAGATTATTAACCCTTGAGTGAAGTTACCCTTGACTTCAGTCTAATGTGCAATGAAAGTTATTCACATACCTAAGCCTTTATCTTAATTATAATTTAACTGATATATTAGAGAATGGTTTAATATGCCAAGGGCAAAAACCCTTCTGCATTTCTATTCAGCAAGTGCCTGTGTGGCCAGATCCTTTTCTTGAAAGGTATAGAGCATAGCCCTCCTACTGTGCTTGTGATGGTAAAAGGAAACTATAGTACTGATAATAGCAATGAAATAATGACTATTTTTTTCATAAGGTTGTAGTAGAAAATAACAAAGGGAAGTGGCAAGAGTAAGTTGGTGAGAGTTAACTTACAAAAGTCTTGCATGACACAGAAACACATGGCAACTTCCAACTCACTTTTTCACTTAGTTAATATTTTGCAGTGTTTGTATGTGTAGTGCTGATCAGTACCAAGATCTACTCCCCCTAAGACTTTTACCAGGTAAATAAACCAACATCTTCCAAATAACATTTAAGTTTGACTTAATCTGCCATAATACTTGTTACAAATGGTCTTATTCTTCATCCTCTCATCTTTTATGAAGGTAGCACAATAAGGTTTTTAGGATGTATCGGGGACATTTTTTAACTTTCAGAAGTCATCGTAGCATAAATATTACTAAATGATGTTGCTTGAACACTTCCTTTGTACTTGTTCTTTCCTATCATGTAACCAGGATAGCATCTTGCTATCACTGCAGTGGTGGAATGAGATATCTTGGTATTGCAGACGTTGCCACAGCCCAGGGTAAACTTCATCATTTATAAAAATTAAATACTGAAACAGTCTTGCATGTAGCCATGGTGCTTTCATATGGTCTGCTGTTGTTCTATTGACAGTGTTGTTTTGAAGACTATTATAATGTAATACTGGGAGGAATTTTTGCTATTGTTTGATCTATAAGCAAGTAGCGATACAGTTTTGATTAATATATTTATCAATGAACTAGACAAGGGGACCAACTGTACTCTCAATAAGTTTTCAGGAGACAACCAGTTGGGTGGGAGTGTTGATCTGCTTGAAGGTAGAAAGTCTCTACATAGGGGTCTGGGCAGACTGGATTGATGGGATGAGGCCAGTGGTATGAGATTCAATAAGGCCAGGTTCTGGGTCCTGCACTTAAGTCCAAACAGCCCCCTAGAATGCTACAGGCTTTAGGAAGAGTAGATGGAAAGCTGCTTGTCAGAAAAGGACCTGGGGGTATTGGCTGACAGCTGGCTGAATATGAGCCAGCAATGTGCCTAGGTGTCCAGGAAGGCCTACAGCATCCTGGCCTGTATCAGAAATAGTGCCAGAAGGACTAGAAGTGATCATCTCCCTGTACTTGGCACTGGTGATGGTGCATCTCAAATACTCTGTTCAGTTTGGGACATCTTGCTATAAGAAAGACTGTAAGAATGTGTTGGAGTGTGTCCAAAGAAAGGAAAAAAAAAAACCAAAACAACAAACTAGTAAGGAGTCTAGAGCACAAGTGTTATGAAGAACACCTGTGGGAACTGGGGTTGTTTAATCTGGAGAAAAGCAAGTTTAGGGAAGACCTTATTGCTATTTACAGCTACCTGAAAGGAAGTTGGACTGAGGTGGGGATAGATGTCTTCTTCCAAGTAAGAAGCAATAGGACAAGAGGAACCAACCTCAAGTTGCACCAAGGGAGGTTTACATTGGAGAGTAGGAAAAAAATTCTTCACTGAAAGGGTAATAAAGCATTGGAACAGGCTGCCTGGGGAAGTGGTGGAGTCACCATTCATGGAGGTATTTGAGACTTGTAGATGTGGCACTTGGGGATGTGATTTAGTGATGAAATTGACAGTGTTAGTTTAACTGTTGGGCTCAATGATCTTAAAGGTCTTTTCCAACCTAAATGATTCTATGATCTAGTGAAAACTATTAATGACATTTCAATAGCATTCTCTTACTGAAGCTGAAATAATAGGTGGTTACTTGGGCAGTGCGCTGTTTGCTAAATTTAAGCAGGCGGCTCCTTATGAGCTGAGAGGCTCAGAGGGGATTTTCTGAAAAACATAGAGCATGGGCAAATGATTAGTTGTCTGTCTTTTGCACATGCAGTGGCAGAAAAGTAAGGATGCTGCTGTTAAGATGGTGGAAACAGAAGGAGCATTTGGGGAGACCAAGTGAGAAAGGCAGACTACTAGTATTTTGTAGCCAAGTAATTGTCTGCTGTTGTTTGTTCCTCTGGTGCTTTGGTGGCAGGACTGTACCAAACAGATCTCCATTAAGTAATAGGCTTGCACTGATAGCAATGAATGGGAGCTCTGTCTGTCTTATTTGGTTGTAGTTGCTACCATGAATGATTTGTACTAGAGAATGGGCATGAACAGGGCCTTTTTAAAAACACAGGGCAACCCTTTTCACCCTCAAACATTCTGATACTACCATACTTCCTGCAGAGATGAGGAGATCATTATATTCTCCTCAACTCAACAGTCCACAAGAGCATGGGGTAAGAATCCTTTTTCACTCTGAATAAATTATGATGTGTGTGGTGAAAGTCAACTCTAACTAAACTTTGCCATTTCCTATCTGTCCTCTGCTGTGCAGTTACTTGCTGCAAAGTAACAGCTTTTGTGACACAGGAATTATAAGACTGTCTAGCAAGAGTATGTAATATAGTCCTCATCCTACTTTAATACTTGTTTAATCATCTCTCAAGGCCCAGTTGTGATGTCTGACCCAGAGCTGCCAAGATCAGAATAATCTTGTCATTTGACAATAGAAGCATCCTTATACTTAAAATTCTTGTCCTCTTGGGATTTTTGCAGTCTTCCTTAAAGTGACCTAAGGTTGCTATGTGTGTCTAGAAGAGGTGGTCTTAAATGTAAAAAATAAAGTGAAGCTTTTATTTGGGGGGTGGCTAAAACACAGTTAAAAAACTAAGCTTGCACAGTTTATTAGTTTTACTCATCTGCAAATACTTGATGTAACATACAGATTAAAGTGTCCTTTGCTGTATCTTGTGTTGTGGAGGGATGTGTTTTACTTAAGGGTCTATCTCTCTGTGCTTCTCACTCCAAGTTCAGGTCTTCTACCCAAATCAGGCATTTTTTGAGGGAGCTCTGTTTTAAGGTATTTAAAAAAAAAAAAAAAAAATCTAGTTCTGTCCATAAAACCTAAGGTTCATGAGGCTTTTCTTGCATAACCTTTTGCTCACATCTCTGAAATTTAATCTATGCACTTAGGGTGTTATGAAACTTGCATACTTGCAAGGTTGTTTAAAACATGCTGTGTAGTGCATGCATTTTTGCCTACCTTACTCTTTCCCTTGCTGGTTAAAGCTGTCCTCTGTGCTGTGAGTTCAAGTCTATAAAGGTTATAGTGCATCATAAAACCAATGCAGCTTCTTTTGTGTTCTAACCAAATTAGTCCATTTCAACCAAATTTGTTAGCCTAGGCATTTGGGATCCTTCTGATATACAGCCTCAATAGGCTCTGCATATATCTTTTTGTAGGGATGCTGAGAGATGAGTATTTGGTTAAGGGTAAAATGGAAATCCAGGTATCTGTAGGACAGTTCTAGGCACTCATGTTGGAATAGTTCTGGTGCTGAAGAGCTTGAGAGAAGTTAGAGCAATTGGGGAAGAACTGGCTTTTCGGGGCACCCAATTATGTTTCTTTTCTTCGAACAGAGATGTTGCTCCAGATTTCCCTTTATGGGAGAAATGTAGATTACTAGGCTGTATCCTTAGTGGAGGTAAAGCAGCATGGCTTTGCTGAAGTCAGACTGAGAATGTCTCTACAGGATTTGTCTTTAAGCTTTTTAAGTCTTTTTCATCACTTTGCTGAGCAAAACGGGTGCGCTTTCCTCTAAAAGACATTGTATTCTCTGTGGAGCTTCAGTGATGAGCAAAGAGAAACCTTTCCATTTAAATAACTATAATTTATATTGATGATAATATGCTGATTTCTATAACTGCTTCCATCTCTCGGAAGGATCTTAATACATCCTTGAGTTTTGGGACGCTGATTCATCCGAATGTAGTAGATGGATGTAGATGTCATGGGGTCTTTAATTTTCACTCCTTGGATTCATTCTCCTTCTTTCTGATTAATTTCTCTATGGGGTGTCTGTCTTTTACATCATGGTAAATGGAGTGCTGGGGGGGAGGGAGAAGTAATGTTTTATTAGCAGCTTCTGTTTAATGTAACTGTGCTAGTCCTGTGAACTGAATATGCTATCAAATGTAATTCCCCTGAGACGAACAGACTTACTGGGAGAGCTATAGAAGCACATATACAAGCTATAGAGGAAATCTTGAAAAGCCAAATTTTTTCTGTACCTTTTTTGTAAGTCTGACCCACAGGTATTTTCTCTTAATCTTAAATTTTACTTTCTTGTTGAGAAGAAATTTCATTGTATAGTATGTTTGACAGCTGATTGAATGAAAAAGTTGAAGCTAATGTTTGATATCAATTGTACTGCAGTGGCCGTGGGAACATATCAAAGAAAGGCTGAAATCAACATAGTATATTAGGAGCCTGCGTATGCATGAGATGTGTTCTATTTAGCAAGCTTTTGTATAAGTTTATTGAAGTGCAGAACCAAAGAAACTTTGAACTCAAAGCCAGCATCACTTGATTATGCCTCTACTTTGAACTCTTTAATTCCATAAGACTGAGATCCATGTTGTTGTTGCTTCTGTAAATTGCAAGTCACTGTTTCGCCAGTTATTGTGAGACGGTGTGGTGGTACTGGTCCTGAAGCACACAGGAATGGATATTTACTGTATAGCTCCTCTCCCCTTCACTGGAAAAGGTTAGTCGAGTCTCATGAGCATTTACAAGTTTTCCCCCCCCAAGTCTTGTGCTTTATTACTTCTGTGTTCAGATGACTCAGCTGCCACAAAACAGAAGCTGCACAATCACAAAGGATTGTAGGGTACTCTGTATAGTACTGCTAGGCATGAGCAGCCAGCTATGATGTGAAGATACAGCTCACTAGCATGAAGTTGACCATGTTCTTCAGTCTCCAAAGTTCCCTTGATGTGAAGTAATTTTATACTTTGAAATGAAAGGTGGATTAAACTTCCTTGTGTAAGGTGTATCTGCACTGGAGGTGGTATATAACCTCCTTGGAATAATCTGTGCTTTAGCTCCTATTGTCCAAGACTAAGCAGTTGGCAATTTAGAGAGGGGTTATTTTTCCCTTCTTTTATGTGGAAAACAACATTACTACGCAAGCAGCAGTTGCCTGTGCTGTGTGTGTCTGGGTTACTTTGACACTTTCTGCCCTTATCTAAGGAGTCCCAGATCTTGCTCCTGTCTAATTAGTTTCACCCACTTGTACTAGGGATGAACCTGGAGATATTTGGAAGCATGCCAGCAGCAAAACAAAAGGTGTATGAGAAAGAAGTGACTTCAGATCTACCAAGCATCAATCTGGTGCTTAGCTATTAAGCAGCCTTCCTTTTTATTCCTATAAAGAACACTTTGAATCTACCACAGACTATCTGGGGGAAAGGTACTTAGCTTCTCAAGCTCTGTTTACTTCTGCAATGTATGGCACAGTAAATGCAGCCAACTAATATTATGAAGCTTATGACCATTAGTAAGCCGCCTTGAGAAACCTGAAAGCAACATACTATAGAATGAGGTAACAATGGTATCTTTACTGATCAAAGAGTGATTACTTTTAGAGGAGGAGTCTAATTGTACATGAAAATTTTGTAGGCAGTACCAACAAGAATTTATTGCCCAGAGAACTTGTTGCTTCATAAACCAACAATTTGAATGCTGTATGGACAAGTCAAACACATTAACCAGATGTATAGTCAAGGACTTAGCACATTGTCCTGTTTTGAGCCAGAATAGAAATAATTCTGGTCAGTGCTTTTACTTTTCAGCTAAGTCTCTTCCAACTAATTACTCTTTCTGGAGTTAATGCCATTTTTGCAGGCAGTGTCTGCTTCTGGAAATGATAGTGCTCGGTGTTTATAGTTGCTACTAAGGACTGGTGTGTGCAGAAAGGCTCTTGTTTATACTTGCTCCCATGGATGCCAAGATCACTACTAAATCTTGTGAATCATATTGGGTGGTGAAGAAAGAGGCTGCACCTGCAGGAAGGAGTAGACAAGACAGGTGATCCTAAACTGACCAATGAGGTATTCCATCCAATACAGGTCTTATTCAGTATAAAGCTGAGGAATCACAAGGGTTCAGCTCTCTTATTTAATGGCTAGTGTCAGAGGAGGTCTCTGTCCATTCTGCCTTTGATCTCAATCTGTGTGTTCCTGAATTCAGTTCCAGAACCCAGCTCCTGAATCTGTTTCCCATCTGCTGCTGAGTCCAGTCTGGGACTGACCCAGTGCCTGCTCCACAGCATCAGTGGTGATGATGCAATTGGCACCAGGGCACTTATTTTTGGTATTGGTTTTGTATATATTTTTATGCTATTTTTTCATTAAAACTATTTTAGTTTTCTTTTCAAACCTGTAAATTTCTCTCTGTAGTCCCTTTATCTTCCCTTTGGGAAGGGAGAGGGGTTAATAGAGCATCTGTCATTCATCTAGTGGCTTGCTCAGCCCCAACTCTTGACACACATCCTTATTCATGTGTAAAGTACTTGTAAAAGAAAGGTAGTGTTCTAAAAAGAACTAGGGATCTTTTTAATATCTATTTTCTAGTTAGAATAAGGGGACAAGTAACATACAACAGCAGCTTTGAATTTAAAATTTGGGTTCTTCATGTGATATTGGACCTGATCTAATGAATTCAGGCATACCTACCTGTCATGTCAAACACTATTAAAAAAAACCAAACCAAAACAAAAAAACCCAAACAAACAAAAAACCCAAACCACCCCAAAAACAAAACACCAAAAAACCACCACCACTCTGCTTGCCCTGTTACTTTCTTTAACACTGGGGCTTCCATTGGTCTAGAATCATAGTATGGCTTGGGTTGTAAGGGACCTCTAAAGGTCTAGTCTGATCCCCATGCAGTGACCAGGGACATCCTCAACTAGATCAGGTTACTCAGTGCCTTGTTGAGCCTCACCTTGAATATCTCCAGGGGTGGGGCCTCAACTACCTCCCTGGGCAACCTGTTCCAGTGTTCTACCACCTATGCTTTCCCTAAACCACCTGCTGTCATGGTATTGTGGCTGTAGGGAAGCATATTACCAGTGCAGTTTTATTACAAAAACGTCTGATTCTTGAATGGTATTTTGCTGGTGGTATTCCAGGCACTCTGCAGAAGAACTACTGGCATGCAGAGGTAGAGACATCTATGGCAGACACTTTCACTACTTGCTTTTTGACATGTATCCATTTTTTTATCCTTGGAATTTTTGCCTGTTTAGTGTTTGTCTTTAAAGCAAAAAGCTACCAAAAATGTCTGAGGAAGAGCTGTTCTTGCTTCTTTCTCAGTGGATACTAGTGCTTCTTAATTCCTCATGTATTAGAAGTGAGTTCTGTGAAGGCAACTGATTTATATTTTGATGTTCCTCTTTGAAAGGCAGAGAGGGTCTTCTGTCCTCTTGACGCTTGACTTCTAGTACCTTTTGAATTTTTAATCAAAAAGTGTACCTTCTCTTGTAGTAAAACTGAAGTGCTTTTGTCTTGTGGGAGGAATTAACTGACTTTTTCCAATACCTTTGCCTGTGACAACACCTGTGCAGGAAATACATGTCCCTATGATGATATTGTTGAGGCATAGCTACTCCTGTATCCCACTTAGGAGTGATATAGAGGTATCTCCAGGCAACTCTGATTCAAGGTCCAAGATATCAGTTCCTGATTACAGTGTCATGGATTGGAACAACCTTTGGCATAAGTTTGGACAGATGTCTGAAGTAATAATTTTTAACTGTGTGCATTATAATAACATCTTCTGACACAGTGATCAGGGAGTGCTTGTTCCACATGGGAATGTCCACCCAATTTGGACGAATTTGTTCCTTCTTCTACATCCATCCTTAAAGCCACAAGCTAGTGAGCTACTCTATTTCAGAGTTGTGACAGTGTAAGGAACCCAAGTAATCAGGTTTAAGCAGTGGGGGCTTGCGGTGGTGACTTGTTTGAGTAGGCTGTGAACTGCTCTGAGCTGGTCACCACTGTTGTCAGCCAGCTCTGAGGCAGCTGGAAACAACACTGGCAACCCATCATAGGCCTCAGGCAGTTGGAGTGCATGGTATCTCGACTCAAACATATTTAAACAAGAAATATTAATGAAGAATGTCTTGTGCCACCTAGATCTCCTTTGCTGCTGATCACCTCACTGGGCTAATTTTGGCTGAGTGTAGCATCTAAAATAAGATGAGACTGGTGAATGGACACAATAAATGTGTCATGTACATTAAAAAAAAAAAAACCCAACCAGCTTGTTTGTATATTTGTGTCCTTTTTCTTTAATGCCCAAATTAGAGATCAACAATATAGACAGTGGGATTGGGTGCACCATCAGCAAGTTTGCAGATGATGCCAAGCTGAGTGGTGCTGTCAATATGCCAGATGGATGGGGTGTCCTAGACAAGCTGAAGAGGTGGGCCCAGGTGAACCTCATGAGGTTCAACAAGAACAAGTGCAGGGTCCTGAACCTGGGCTGCAACAATCCTCCCAATCAATACAGGCTGGGGGATGAGGTGATAGAGAGCAGCCCTGCAGTAAAAGTCCTGGGAGTGCTGATAAATGAGAAGCTGGATGTGAGCAGCCAGTGTGTGCTTGCAGCCTAGAAGGCCAATTGCATCCTGGGCTGCATCAAAAGAAGTGTGGCTAGCAGATCAAGAGGTCATTCTGCTGCTCTAGTCTGCTTTGGTGAGACCTCACCTGGAATAGTGTCCAGCTCTGGAGCCCTCAGCACAGGAAGGACATGGACCTGATGGAGTGGGTCCAGAGGAGGGCCATGAAGTTGATCAGGGGGCTGGAACACCTTTCTTGTGAGGACAGGCTGAGGGAACTGGGATTGTTCAGTCTGGAGAAGAGAAACCTCTGGGGAGACCTAATAGTGACCTTCCAGTACCTGAAGGGAGCTTATAAAAAGACTGGAGAGGGCCTGTTTACAAAGGCTTGGAGTGAAAGGACAAGGAGCAGTGGTTTTAAATTAGAAAAGAGTGGCTTTAGATTAGATGTAAGGAAGAAGGTTTTTATGAGGGTGGTAGAACACTAGAACAAGTTGCTAAGGGAGGTGGTTGAGGCCCCATCCCTGGAGACATTCAAGGTGAGGCTTGATGAGGCTCTAAGCAACCTGCTCTAGTTGAAGATGGCCCTGTGCTCAGCAGGGGGTTTTGGACTAGATGACCTCTAGAGGTCCCTTCCAACCCAGACATTTCTATGATTCTATGATCAGCAATGTGTGTCATTTAGTGACAAATCAAATAAAATTCCCTGACTTGTTTTTCTGATGATGGGAAGAAAGGTTAAAGCTGGTAAACTTATTTTAAAAGCATGCCCTCAGATCACAAACCTCTGAAAATGAGTGTTGGATGCTTAGAGAGCTTTATGAGCATGCTTTTGTTAAATAGCTGCTCTGATCTTGCTTATTCAGTCTTTAAATTAATGTGTAAAAGATGCCCATAAGCAACTAGCAGCTGAATTGCTGTGATTAGATGGATTATTACTATTACTCAGCCCAACAAGTTGCTATATGTTTTGTGTACTCAAGCAAATTTTGCTGTGCAGGCAAGTGGAATGATATGCACATGGGCTAACATAAAATCTCTCAAAATATCCCAGGATTAGACAAACAGAGTTATGGAGTTGAAATAGGAATGAATTACCTGTGTTTCTAAATTAGAGGCTTTCTGGCATTTACATAAAGAAAGAGCTTCTATCTCAAAATATTCTGTTTCAAACAAGCATCGACTCAGTTGCTCCTTTTCTCTGCATGCTAGGAAATGGGAGCCAATTTATCAGAGCATCAAACTGATTAAGAAGAGATTATGTGCTGTAGGGGCTCTTTTAAAGAGGTCTGGGGATTTCACTGGGTTGCTGTGTTCAGTTGAATTCGTTTCACACAGTAAAAATCCAATCTCTTAGCTTTAAAATTCTTTAACTCTTTATCTTGGGATGAAATAAGGAGGAAGCCATGCAAGCTGCAGAAGGCTGTAAGTATCCCTGGTGATAAAGTAACCTTGGTGTGTCTGCATCATATGACAGACAAGGCTTCAATGCAGACCTTCAGCCAGGTCCTGTAACCCAACCCTTTTTCCTATAGTTGACTGATCTGGGCTCTGAGCACACACTCTCCTTAAGAAGGACTGAGTGCTGTTGCTGATGGCCCAGGCTAAGGCATGCTCAGCTCTTTCTGCCTGCTTTAAACAGATACCTGAAGGATGGCAGGTGGGTTAAAGTGGCAAGCCTTTCTTACTTCTGTAATTTCTGGAGAGCTCTGGAGCTCAAGTTTAGTTGAAGCTGAACACTTTGAGGATGGCAGGTAAGCCTCCCTTTGAAAAAGGTCTAGACCTGTTGATTTGGCAGCTGAGATACAGCAATTGTATTACCATCCAGGGAATCAGAGGAATAAGACCAGGAATATACTGGGAATGAGAGGGGAGCTAGGAGGCCCTGTGGTCTTCTCTGTTTCCTGAGAGCCCCTGAGGACTTCGCATCCAGTTTGTTTCCAGACCTGGAGTTAGGAAGACAGCTATAGAATTTATTCTGATCTATGTTTCAATATCTGACTGAATTTTTTGGATAATGATATATCACTCATTGTCTAGGAGAAAACAGATAACTGATGCCCTTATTACAAGACTGAAAATGTTCATTAAGACAAATCCTTATTACACCATTTCCAGGTGTTCTTTGGGGAAACTCTATATAGCAGGAAATTCAAGCCATGAGTCAAATAGTTACAAGATAAATAGTATTACTTCAATCAAGGGACCTTCTTCTGAAACATACTATAAAAATTCAGAATACTTTATTTCCTCTTTAAGCTGTTGTTCAGGAAAGCACTTAATTGTTTTAAGACCCAGTGACTGCAATGTGACTTCCACATGTTTAAGTGCTTTATTGACTAGAGGTATATTCCCCGTAAGAGACAAGCACTCATTGACTATGTGCTGTGCTCCATGGGCCTCTTGTCTGGTCCAGGTTTGTATTTGCTACTACAGTACAGTAACTTTTGATATGCTTTGATTGGTGTTGTGCTGGAGCCTGGTGTACTGCTGCTCTGACTGCTGGGTTTGGGCAAGAGAAGCAAAGGGTTGTAAACCAATGCAGCAGCACTTTCCTCAATCTACCTGGGTCTGGGAGAAAGTATTTGCTGAGTGCAATTTCTTGGATAAATGATAGATGAAGATCAAGAAGGTGTAAATTATATGAAAACACGATAACAATATAAGGAAATGCTGTAGTATTTTTTTTTTGCTCAACTTTATAGCGAGGCTGGATCACATTGCTATTAGAGTAGCATCTGCTGAACTGGTAGGGGTGGGCACCAATGTAAATGTGAATTTGTCCTTTCTCAGTGATGTGATTTCTGAACAGCAGCTTACAGAGGAAATAAGGGATCCTCCTGTATTTTTATAGTTGTGTAAATCCCCTCAAGAGTTGTTTGTTTTCACATTATGCTGCGCTTGGGAAGCCCCTTGTGGCTGAGGCCTTCCTGGGCTATTGTCAGCAGCCCCAATTAAGTGTTTATAATCAAAATAGAGCAGACAGGGAAATGGTGGGAGATGAGACATGTGGAATGACGTATCCAGGGTGACAGGTGACCTCTTCTAGCTGTGGGCTCAGGGCCCCCTGCACATACTTGTGCCTCCTATACAGGCTGTCTTGCATATTTCAAATTCACACTCCACTGCTTGCTGCATAAATGTGAAACTAAATTCTAGGTAAATTTCAGACCAGAGTTGCTGGCACTGAAGAGAGTGTGGCAAACTGACAGTAGAACTTTCTTGCTTGAGTTTTTGTCCTTTAACACCCGTATTGTGCCTTGCCATGTTGATAAGGATACTTAGCTAAAATAAAGACAAACAAGGGCACTTATGTAACCTTAAGAATATCCACTCAGTTGGCAAAACCTAGTTAAGTGGGTCTAATGTCTGAGTTAATCTTCAGTCATCTGTTTAAAGCTTGAAGATCAATGTATTTTAATCATATTGTGTGCTATCAGTCAAATGTAAAAACAAACTTCCCTTTTAAAAGATTAATTTACTTCATTTGCAAAAAACATATGCTAATGTACAGGAATTCGATTTTTTTTTTTTTTCTTGAGCTCTTTGAATGTTCATTGAAGTAAGATTTCCATTTATATCATATTAGAGATGACAGAGAGGGGGAAAAATGAATAGCCATCTGCTAATCAGTTTATTTCTTATAATGAAAACAAATCTGTAATTTACCTAATCTGAAGGGCATAGAGCACTAATTTTGCAGGAAGCCAGTTACTTGCTGTCCAGGGAGTCTGTTTTCATCTTGCAGAAAATAACTTTGTGGAAGACCTTGATTGCAAAATGCAGCTGCTAAACTCACTATGACTCTGTTCTGTCCCAAGTCAAAAGTAGCCCTTGGTAGATACTGCTGCGTGCAAGGCCTATAAATCCAGATATCTATTAATATGGTCAGATGAATATGGTTCTGGGGGAACTGGGGTTGTTTATCCTGGAGAAAAGGAGGTTTGGGGGAGAGCCTCTCACTCTCTACAACTCTCTGAAAGGAGGTTGTGGTGAGGGTGGGGATTGGTCTCCTCTCCCAATTAACAAGTGATAGGATGAAAGGAAATGGCTTCATGTTGCAGCAGTGATGGTTAGGACTGGAAATTAGGAAAAATTTCTTCACTGAAAGGGTTGTTGAACACTGAAACAGGCTACCCAGGCAAGTAGTGGAGTCACCATTCCTGGGATATTTAAGACGTGAAGATGTGGTGCTGAGGGATATGCTTTAGTGGTGACCTGGCAGTGCTGGGTTAATAGTTGGACTTGATGATCTTAAAGATCTCTTCCAAACAAAATTATTCTGTGTCCGAAATCTGCTCCTGTTTAAAAGCCATGCAGTTGTTAATGAACTTAATCCAATAAAGCCTGTAGTAGCGTACAGTGTACCGAAGGGATGTGATAATGTGAATCTTATGGTTCTGAAGCTATGAGCAGGCTCCAAGAGCTTCAGTTTCTGCATATAAGATGAGAAAAAATGTAGACTAGTTCCCTCTTCTATTGTAACTTGTTAAATGCTGCAGGAAGCATGTATTATAAACTCAAAGCTGTGCCTGTTGTGCCAGGCAATGTCAGAGAAGTGAGAGTAAGCTCTCTCAAATCCTCCTTTATTTTAAGAGCAACACGAGATGGAGGCTGTTTTTCCCTGAAGCTAGTGGCTTGTAGCATGTTGGTAGTAAACCAGAAAGTTCTTGTTTCAAAATTAAGGTTATGAAATGGATTGGAGAAGAAAGTTGATTTGAACAGACTGCATATGTCAGTGACAGATCCTGTATGCAATTAATCTCCCTGCACAAGTGCAAATCAGAACCTGTGTTCTCTTAGCTGTCACTTAACCTCATGGTAGAATGGCTTGTATACCTAAAAATCCATCTGTATGAAGATGCTAGTGCAGGAGATGGAAATATATGTATTGCATACTGATCTTGTAGCTCAATAAAGCAGGTGTTACAACACCTAACAGTGATAATGTTAGGGGGGAAAAAAAAGTCAGCTTTAAAATGCTTGTGGGCTGTGTTAGACTGGACAGCATCCTGATGCAAGAAAAATTTCCAATCTGAAAGCTCTGGTGTAGGGGGGAGAAAAAAAAATATTTTCCTTTCCAGCCTGTTGGTAGAGGTAATAATTTTCCTTGCCAGCATCCTGGAGCAAGGAATATTTTTCTATCTGTACTAACTCTTGCAAAAACTTTCAGCATGTAAAATGTGCATGCTGAACAGTGACAGCCATGACCTATTTTATTGCTGCTGCTCTCCTCAGGCAGAATCAAGTGCAGGAGTTGGCAAGGTATGCTCACCTGAGTCAGTCAATGAGTTGTGGCTTGGATTCTGAAAAACAGCTGTAAAACTTACTCTATACAGAACCAGTGCTTGTGAGATCTGTGTTGATCCAAGGTTGACTTCCAAGCCTCACACGGGCTTGAGCAGATAGAAGAGAGTGGGGGCCCAAGAGTCTGTAGAAGGCTTGGAGAGGAGAGGACTGTGGCAGCTGAGAAGGAGGTAAAATGAGATGACTCTCTCCATAAAGTTTTGGGTGCAAAAGTTATGCAATGCTGTTGAATTGTTTGTCCTGCTGCTTTTTAATCTTTCTGCTGTGGGTATAAACCAGCAATCCCAGTTTTCTGTCAATTTAGCATGATCATGACAGTGATTGTGCCAACAAATAGATGCCTAGGTCATGAGTACTGCAGAGTAAAAAATAAAACCCTTACAAGTAGACTGGTGCCTTTTTTTTTTCCCTTCCTCCTGTTTCTCTGGCAGAAGGCAGGTCTGTGGAGCAGGGACAGTAACTCCTGTCAGAGTTGGTGGCTTAGAGCATCAAGCCTCTGAGCTTAGCAGTGCCAGTTGGACTGGGTCTGTTGGCATAGACTGGATGAGACTCATCTTCTAACACAAATGTAGAAAATAGCTGTCAAATTTGAATAGAAATATGAAAGATAGTAGCATATTTTCATATGTTACCGTTCTATGTTGACATGAATACATAGACTGATCAACAATATGATGTGACCTTGAAATCACAGAGCATTTATGTGTACATGTGGCTTTTTAGACATCTGCTTCCTTTTGAAGTAACTTCTCATATTCTTCAACTCCTTTAGAAAAATATTCTTAATTTATGGTAAACATCATTTGCTTTACATCTGGAAGGGTGTAGATTAGTATTTGAAAGTTAATGTAGATCATCCTCTCAAACATGCCAGGGTTTGTTCAGCCTCTTAGTGTCAGCGTATTTTTATATGTACACTTTAAGTACTATATAAATGTAGAAAAATGAGCTTTGTGTCAGTTCATACAGGAACAAAACTGGTTAGGACATCCTGAACTAAAATAATGTGACGTACCATGCCTTCATGCTTTGGCCTGTCTGGACTGGAGCGCTTTCCATTCTTTGTCCTTTGATACCTAATTTTAAGACTTCTCTTATGGCTGCCCTAGATGTAACACAATGCAGCCATTCTCATGATCCCTGTTAACTCCTCAGGGGTTTTTCTTCCTTTCCTGTGTTTGAGGAAAGAGCTGATGAAGGAACTATCATAGAAAAGAGATTCTCTGTTAAGCATTTATTTGGAGTAAAGCTAAATCAGATTGTCTCCAAATAGCTCTGAATGTTAATGATAAAACTTTGAAAGAACTTGAAATGCATGACTTGTCTGTCTTTTCCTCAGTGAATGAACCAAGTGCTAGATTCATGTGCAGTCTGTCTGCAGCTTTTGATCTAAACTGCTCAGCTGATCCCTGCTGCTGCTATTTTATTTTCCTATAGTCTACAATGTACTGATGCTGATATATCTCTTACCCATGAAGCTCATGCTTAAGGGCACAGATAGAGCTGCGGTAAACTTTTCCATAGAGAAACAGACCAGTTATTACTGGCTGAGAAGTGACCCATGTAGCTTATATGCATAGACACAAGTTCAAAGTTCTGCATGCAGTTTTGGCTGTAACACATGCTCCATGTATGTGTGCTTAGAGTTTGATTTATTTATTTATTTGTTTTATTTTTTAAGATGTATTTTGGCCTAGTTTTATCAACACTGTTTAGAATAAGCTGGTAGGGGCAGTTTTGGAGATCTTTGAATTTCAGTTCCAAGAGATTTAATTTCCACACGAATTAAGATCTGGTAATATCTTTAGCTAGTAAAAAGGAACCTCGTAAGGAGAGGAGTGCTTCAGTTTAATGTTCATATGGTAATTATCTCTTTTGGGGTGACATTTAATAGACTGAAGTTCACTGCTGTTCATTTTATCCTTTTGTGTAGGGATTGCTGGAAAAGAATGTGTACTTAACATTTTGGGATGTGACAAAGGAGGAGAAAATTATACCCCTTGGCTCTGCTCTTTGATCTTGTATTTTTACTAAGGTGAAAATATAGTATATGTCAGATGTTGGCTACAAAGTACATCTAGGCTACTTCTGTTTTGGACTTTCAGAGAAATTGGTCATTCAGGCTGCAAAAGCATTTCTTTTGTAGAGGAGATTATTTTTTTTGGGGGGAGGGGGGTACACTTATCAGTCCTTTCTTTGAACATTTATGGTTATTTAGACTATGGAGTTACCTTGCAGCAGCCAGTAACTCAACTGGTGGTGATACTGGAAGGAGGGCAGAGATATTTGATCTACATTAAATCTTGTTATACCTGGATTTCAATTTATCCCTAGACAAGTTAAAGGATTTGTGATCTGTTTTGCTTTCCTGTTTTGTATAAAGGCAATACTGACACAGCTGGGGGATTAAAGGGGAATAATTAAGATGTACCCAAAAATTATAATGGGGATTCAGGTCTCAGTTTTTACTAAGACCAGAGGAATTTGCCTGCAGTTTTGAATACCTCTTCATTTTAGTATTTGAGAGTGAACAGGGAGTGATTGTTGCTAACAACAAAACCTAAGGTTTCTGGCACTTTGGGAGGATATGGTGTGTATGAGAGACAAACTACATGTGTCTCTCAAGGGTTCACAGGGAGCTAGCAGTAGGCAGGGGAATTACAGCCTGTCTTACTCCCATACTGTGAGTCTGTCTATTGGAAAATGAAGGTGTACAGGAGAAAAGTGAGTCCATTGTGTCTTCAAGTTACATTAACATATGTAAAACTTCAGATAAATTTTCTGGGTTTTTTTTTGTTTTGTTTTTCTCTGAAAATCTCCTCAGAAGGCAAATAGGTCTTCATTTTCAAAAAGCAAGAAACTCATGCCTGAGAAAATACAAATAGCAAAAGATCAGGGAAAAATAGGCAAAGAACTTGCATGCTGATAACAATGGAGCCTGGTTAACAGCAATTGCCCTTCTTTTCAGACAGGCTGCAGAATAGCAGGAAGGTCTTCAAGCAGACTTTCTTGTGTTGCTGAGGACTGTGACATTCAAAAAAATGCCCTTTCTTGGATGGCTCTGTGAGAAGTGAAGCTTTACTGTTATTCCTCCTGTATATTGACAGTAAAGATGCCCAAAAAATTAAAAGACTCCTATAATGTGTTGTAGGTCAGGATTTGCATGGAGGAAGAGAGTGAAGAATAAAATCTTTAGACCAAATTGTTATCTGATCCAAACTGGTGGGGGAAGCCCCCCCTTGCTCCAAGGATGAGACACTTGCTGATGGAAATGAATTGTATTAGTACATTTGGACTAATTATAGCGGACTAATTATAGCTGTATTTTTCAAGCTGTATACTCTCCTACAGAATAGTTCTTTTCTGAACTAATCATAACAGCAATGCTGTTTTGCTGAGACCAGAATGTCAGTCTAGTATAAATCTACTAGCCAGAGAAGTTCCTTTATATTAGCTTGAAGATATGTCTCAAAGTATTCAGTATTCTGATAGAGAGATTTAATGGTAAAAGAACAAAGGTCAATAAAAGTAGCTGCAGGTTGATGCAGCCTGCAAACAAGTTTTTAGGAAGAGCTGTATTAAGTAGACATTTGTTTTTGAAAACAATCAAAATTGACTGGAAATCCAATCAAATTAGCTGCTACAAGTTTGGATCATATTCAGTGAGAATTTTTTACATGTAAAGATTTTTCAATTTGTCTAAACCTTGAGTTTTCAGGTTAAAAATTAACAAATATAACCAAGGAAAACTTTACAGGGTTATATCAGAATCAAGTAGAAGAGTTTGCTTTGAACCATGAGACTTTTTTTGTTTTTTAACTTGTTCTTCCTTTAATATTATGGTGTAGTTTGTTTTGAATCAATTTGATCTTTTGGCCTTTTTTTTTTTTTTTTTTTTTATTATGAGAATCAGTACCCCAGTACATATTTATCACAGTAACATTCAGGAATAACTTTCAGACTGAAGACACCCCTGTAATTAAAGAGTGGTAGTGTAATATGAGGTACACAGCACCCATTTTAGCTGAAAGGGACATTGTTTATCGAACAAATATGTCACATTGTCATCTCTAAACAAACTACTATACCAGAAGGGGAAAATCAGACTCTTTCCTCCTGTCTCAGATGAGGAATTTTGTTATTAAAATGTTTCTTCAAAGTGTCTTGCAGTGTGAGAAATCAAAGGTCATAAAGGTAGAAGGCAAAGTTTATTTATTTCTACCCTGCTGCTCTAATTAAAGGGTTAGAAGCAACCAGAGAGTCCCAGTTCCCTTTGGTTCTCAGTAAGCCTCTACAATTTATTCTAGAAGTGGTAGAGAGAAGGGAGGATAAAATAGCTGTGTCCCTCTGACTGCCGGTCTTTAAAAAGTCTTTGATCGCTATCTGATTTTTTTTTTTTTCCCCTTCTGTTTTGCAAGTGGAAGGAGCAGTGCTTAGCTAAATTAAATAAATGCATTTAAATAACCATGCATCTGATTTAGAGAGGAGGACGGGAAGCAGTGCTGCTGCTGATGTGAGTTACAGAAAGAGACAAGTAGCAGTCTTAGTTCATAATTTCCTGCCTGCTGTGGCTTTAATGTTTAAGTTGGTTTTAGCATTATTCAAATGTATGTACGCTTTGAAATTTCCTTGTTTTTATATTTAAATATAAATTTAAACATTTTTAAAATGTACTGAAGAAATACAAACTCAGCAGGTGTTTAAGTCAGTATAACTTCAACCACCTTCTGGGCTCTGTAGGGAAGTGGGTGAATCACAGGATCCAAATGGAGTGTTTATGGACAAGAAGGTGCTATGTGTGTTTTAGCAATACATCTGGCCTAGTATATCATAGTCTGGGTGTCATGCTACAAGAATCTTGGGGCTGTTCTAATATGTTACAGCATTGTGGCTACCCTCCTTTCACTGCACTGAGTTCTCAGTAATTTGTGGCTTATGATGGAAGCTGTGCCAATGTATTTCTGTGTATATATGCACATATTTATGTACACATAAGCAAGACTAACTGTATGTGGTAGGTAATTGATTTACCTCCTCCTGCTGTTAATTTGCAGAACACATTGCCATAAGCACTGAGGCTAAGGGCTTAGAGATTCCTGAAACAATTATACTGTCATGGTTAAATCTCAGTTGTGTATGGGTCCAGGCTAGGGAAAAAACAAGACTTTGCTCACTTGGTTAATTTGGTGATGGTCTACTTGCTGGTTTCCAGGTTTGGGTATTTTGTTTTGTACTTCTATGCACCTGGGTCAATTGCCTGAAATGAAGAGTAGAGTGGGAGTTAATATTTGAAGATGTGCCTCCTAATAGCATCACCTGATGCTATGAAGATGCAATGAATGTTATTTGTTGACTGCAGAAATGGTAACATGGGCTATGCTTTCAGTGGAGTTAGCTCTGTTGCTCTTACAAATAAGAACTGGTGTTTCCAGCTTTTCAGCTTTCTTCTTGAATCTTAATATTTGATGTTAATCTTAAAAACCTGTTGCCTCATTTCAAGCCTGTACCTTAGATTCTTGGTTTGGCTTTTTTGTAAGAAGTTTGAAAAAGTGCTCAAAAAGCATCTCCAAATGTGTATGAACTATGGTGGCATATCTAACAACTTCTTGATTGTTGGAAATGTGATTCATAGGGGTGGTTTGTTTAAAGGTGGATGACACTATACTTGTTGTACTGGCTACAGAAGATCTGGATTACAGGTTTTTTTGCTTCATTTGTGAAGACTGTTTATTTTTTTTTTACTATTTAAAATAATTAGCTATTTGATGTGGTCTTTGTCTTCTATTATTTATATCTGTTTTTGAATAGTGTGAGCACAAAACTGTACCTTAAAATTGAACTCTTTACATTTATTACCACTGCCAAATGTCCAAACCCATTTTTCTGGAGGGGAAAAAAAAGGAAAAATTGTGTGTCAAATATGAGCTAAAAGGAAACTCTAATGGTGGACTGAAGGCCTGAAAACAGGCCCATATAATGAAGACCATTACAGTAGGAAATTATGATCAGTGAAGTTATTTAATGCACAAGAAATATTTACAGCCAGGCTGGTGGCTAGCAGCAGCCTCTTTAAGACATTAAAAAACTTATATTTTATTCTACTCTAGAGGAACCATTTTAGACAAAATTGCTCAGAGTCAGTGATGGCAGCACTGTGGAAACAAATGGTGTTCAATCATTCCATGGCTGGGTAAATGAGGAAGGCATTGTACCATCTTGCCCATTATTTTAATTTGTGTGGAACTTATAAAATATACTGGGAGCCCCAAATAGCAGTACTGACAAATGTGAGCTTCACATGTGGTGTGGGGAATCTACGTTGCTATAAGTGGCATATTACAGAAGGGTAAATGGAAGCTGTCTCAAGCAGTTTTTCTAAATCTTGTTAAATGCTGATGTTCCACCCTTTTAATTAGAACAAGCTGGCATTTATGGCTCTGTGTAATCATGAAATGGAAGATTTTAACACCTTTTTTCCCTTGACATGTGGTGAGAGAAAATGTCAGTCTGTCTTTATCCGTGCACATCATCTGTCAGAGGGTAAAGTTTGTACAGTTTTCCCATGTGTGTAGCCTTTCACTGCTTGTGTAGTTTGTGGCCATCCACATTGCCCGTTTGTAACTGCTTCTGAAGTGAACCTAATTATACATTATTAGGTGATGAGTACTAATCTACTGGCCTGCTTATAATAAAACAACTGTGCATGCATTGTAATGACACATTTAGCTGAGCTGGTCTTGCTTGTTTTGTTGTGTGCTTCTGCTGTTGCCAGTAGTTTCAGGATGCTATTACAATCTGCATTAGCCAGTATGTGAATTATGCCCATTCCCAGGTCCTCTTCTCTACTGCCAGCCTTTCAGTTGGGTTAGGATGACAAGTTGTGATTCTTTATGCATGATGTGTTACCTTAAATATTTATCATTACTATTTATTTTCTATTCTAAAATTCTTTTCTAATTTTGTTGCTGTACCTTAACTGTACACCTGAAACCCTGCAACTTCTCCCCTCCTATGTTTTATGTGCACGTTTATGATCTTTGCAAATGACCAACTACAACTCTCCTAAAATGCTGTAGACTCATAGCTACTTGTACTCAAGGATTTAAAAGTTGAAAAATGGAATTGTACTTCTTGATCTTTCAGTTTTAAATGTCACAGGGTGGTATGTTCAGTCTCTTGGAATAAAGTTAGCCCACCACTGACTATATACCTGGTGCTGGTTATGAACAAATAGTTAACAGGTCTGCTTTTTGAATAAAGCAAGAATGAAATGTAAATGGGAGGAAAAAGAAGACTATGTAATGGGGGGGGGGGAGAACCTAGGGAAGACTAGTTAAAAGCATAACCTGTAAAATGTGACCTTAGTAATTTGTAGAATAGATTTTTAACCTATACTCCTAGCTGTGCAATCCAAGAGACTTGTGTCCCTTATGGGTTAAGGATGAAGCTGATGATGCTGGGATTTAAAGCAGAAGGTTTAATTTTAATTTTGCAGAATTTCATGGTAATGAATGTACTTAATGTAAAAGTACATTTCCACTTGCTTTTCACGTAAGTGAAAGAAGGTCTATAAATAATTCACTCTAAACTTGTGTTTTTTAATAATTTTTAGGAATATGTCAGAAATATGTCTAGACTTAAAGTATCTTTGATATCAGAATAACTGAATAGCTATTTCATTTCATTTTGGAGCTAGGACTGGCAAATGTTTGAAATTTCACTAGTTGCTACTACACGAGAGTTTCCCATGCTTATTGCAGTCAGAACCTGTTAAAAATACATGGTTTTGCATGAAGGTGCATTTTAATAGGGATCTAGAAAAGTATTAAAATACAAATAAGCCCCTAAGGGTGCTATTCCCAAAAGTAATCTCAAAACAAAACCAGCCTATGGATCCTGTAGGGATACATCCCCTAAATTTACAGTAATTCTTTCAAGAGGTGCAGATGAGGAAGTTCAACTACTTGTCTTGTGTAATGTTTCCATGTTGAATCCTAATGGCAAGTGAACAAAAAATGACTAAGGCCTAATGGCTCCTCTTCATATTCCTTTGAGTTCCAAAATGGAGCTGCTACTTAAAGAAAATGCTAAATTGTTTATCTTGGGAAGTAGCCTCAGCAGGCAATGCACTGGGTAAAGGTAAATTATGATTATTGTTTTTACTCTATATGAAGGATCAGAATTTAAAATATTTTATAGCACCCTGGGCAATCAGCTGAGGCAGAAATTTTCATTGGTATTTGTCAGAAAACAACCTTTTGTAAGCAATGAACTGGAATACAAACTTGCCTATTGGGAGTTGACTGGCACTTCTGATGTATACTGGAAAAATAATTTCTCTTTATGGGGAAATTGCAGTATTGATCTTACCTAGTTGCTATTCGTTCTCCATATTTAGGCTAACATGGAATTCTAGGTGCACTTTAAGGTTAATTCTATCTGCATAGCTGTAAGAATATCCTATTAAACCAGTTGACTAAATTTTTGTTTGCTGAAGCATCTTACTTCCTGCTTTACATACATCTTAATTGTTTCAAGTTTTCTGAAACGTACTTCATGTTCTTCTAGAACAAGTCTGAAATCCCTTTTACTACTTCACTGTTCTCATTTAGGAATTCTGTATGGCTTATGTATCAGGCTCCAATTGAATTGAATATGTAGGGGGAGATTTATATTGCAAAAGCAGTTTGTTTGGGATGCTCACTTTTTCATTGCAAATATTAATTTAATATTAATCTCTGTGCTAATGCTTGGGAATGGCTTTATTTTTGAGGGATTACTGTTTGATCCTATGCAAAATGCCAATAAAGCTGAAGGACAGTTTAAATCCTTAGATAAAGGTCCTAATAAGTTTAGTGAATTGGGGTTCTTATCCTTAGAAGGCAGAGTGAGCACAACCTTTACCAAGATCTTTCAGCCTCTATCTTTTCTGGACACCTCACTAGCCATACACAAGTTATGACAGAAAGTCCACCCCGTGTATCTTTTTGTGCAGCAACCATGTCCAACTGTGAATCTGTTGATAGCATGCTCAGGTTGAAGGCTTCCAGGAGGCCATAAACTTTGGGGTGAGATGGTCATCAAATGTGGATCGCTAGGCATTAGTCTTATTATAAATTCAGATAAGGTGGACACAAATAGGCTGAATGCATTGTTTTCCCCTCTGCATGACAGCTGTGTTCAGGAACAGTGTTGCAAAGAGTTTGCTGGTCAGTGATAGGACTGAAAGCCTTGTAAAATAATTTAATTTCTCTGAAGCAATATACTGTTCTCATATAATGGGAATGAGCCGTTACCATCTTATAGAGCTTAGCTAAATATGGTTTGGCTCCTTGTAGAGGTATCAACTGAAGGAATCCAAGAGCTGTGACTGCTGTTTACGCAGGGTTGTAAATGAATGCACCATGCATTTGACTAGCTACAGATGTAAGCAACTCTTCTTGCTGGGTCTTGAAGGCTTTCTGCTGACATCTGTAGACTCCCACAGTGGGAAAATCATCTCTTTTGTCAGGGCTTTTTAAATTAAAGGTTTCTGATTTCAGCACACATGTTTCTATTTGGCCTTGAAATTACACAATCATATTTTACTTTCTTTGGGCTTGAATTTTTCCCTGTTTATTCCTGCACAAAACCAAGAGAATGTGGTATTAAAATATAGTCAGTTCCTCAGCTGGCATAAATCAGTGTAGTTCCACTGGCTGCCTGAATTTAAATCCAAATTTGATCAAATGATTTCAAATCAGGTCACAGAACGAATTAAGTCTATATAAAAAAGAATCCTTAGGTGCCTAAAACGGAAGTCTAATTTTCCGGTAGAAGGGCATCAGCTGCTGCCTTGTGTATTCACAACCTCCTATTAGATGCTTATGGCTCAGTAAGTGATACTGGCTGTGAAGCAGACACTTGGCTGCTCCTTTGGCCAACAAAGAAGAAATGTTGGCTGCTGGCTCTCTTGAAAGAACAGCTATAAAATGAGGAAATAATAAAACATGATGATTAAGTTAGGGTCACGAAATATTGTAAATAGGAGCATATTGGCCTTTCTGCTGTTTGTTAAAGCTCTTTGTATGTTGGCTAGCTAGCTTCCTGGATATCTGTGTTGTCTTTTTGTCTGTCCTAAAGGTGATGTATGGGGGGGGCAGGGAATAAGCTGTAGGTGACCTTTTGTGTATACTAAGGCCTGATACAACCATTTTCTTGAAAATGTTTCCTTTCAGACCTTTATCTTATTTTAGCAATGATTTTTCCTGTCTAACTCACCCCCAGAAATCTTGGTAGGATATAGTACAGAGTGCTGTAGTACTCTGATAGTACAGAGAACTACAGTGACAAGTATTTGTATTAAGAGGTTTGGACTGGGCTTTATAACCCATCTGTTTTTTCTGCACCTTTTGGTTCATCTGAACATTACAGGTACCTCAGAAAAACAAATACCAAAAAATAGTGTGCCTTGTTAGAAGCTGCCATGCCAGGAAATGTGAGCAGTTGCCAGGAGTGATTCACAGCCATGATTTGGTGTTTACACGTCAGCTTTTTGCTTCACATGGGTAAGCTGGCTTGGCTTTTTTAAAGCCCTGAACAGTTGGAAGATACAGACTTAAGCAGGAGATCTGCTACTGATGACTTTGAATATGAGCCTATGTGTGAGCACTGAGGGGTGCTGTGTGTCCTGGACTGACGGTGAGTGGCAAGCAAGAATAAGTGTAAAACTGCAAGTCTGGGGCACTGCATTGTGTCTGTCATGTGTATATGGGTTTCCAAGGAAGGCTGAATTGGAGCACATTGGGCTTAAATGCTGAGTATTACATGAATTACCTTGTACTATGTGAAGGATTTGATTTCAAGAAAATCTTGGAAGTGTTTTGTGTTGCTATCCTCTCTGTGCCAAATCTCATTATCATCGATTCCACGTTATTTCTTGTAGACTTTCTGAGCTGTTAGAAGCTGATACTTTCTAATTTTATATTTATTTAAAGAAAATGAGAAAAAAAATCTTTTCCTTTTGCTGTTGGATGCAAACACAGGGATTATTAAATATTAAATTTATATTAAATTACAGGAGGGCACAGAGACTTGTAAGACATCCAGAAATATTTGGTATATTTGGCCAGAAAGACTAAACTGCTTTTGAGCTTGGTGCTCAGTACTGGTCAGTACCAATCCAGGTGAGGTAGAAGGGTAAAAAAATCTTTGTGGACACAGAATGAAGGAACATGCTGTGTGAAACCTCATCAGCCTGTTACTGGGACACAATAGCTTTACAAGCCATGAGAGGCTCTTTTGCGGATTCCCACCTAGGAATGTC
Organism: Megaceryle maxima; assembly: GCA_024605025.1. Classification (NCBI taxonomy): domain Eukaryota; kingdom Metazoa; phylum Chordata; class Aves; order Coraciiformes; family Cerylidae; genus Megaceryle; species Megaceryle maxima. The sequence goes on along the minus strand of JANHGN010011672.1, from coordinate 10,498 downwards.
CACCTGTATGCAATTCTATCAGGTTTGTGGCCTAACAGATGGTCCTAACTAATGAAAAGAGTCCTTTTAATTAGTCCATCTAAAGACATTTATTCACACTGGTGGGCACTCCCAATAAGTTTCAGTGGCTAGGATCTGTGTTGCTGGCTTCCAGCAGTCACCATCTGTTTGGTGGCAGAAACTGGCCATGGTCTCACTGCATGTATTTCCCACTCCAGTGGGCTGGAAATAGGTTTAAAGAGTGGGGAGGGAGGGGAGAAAGGTCTCCTGGTTACGGCCTACTGCAGTTTGAAAGATGTGGTATCCCTGCTTTCAGACCTAGGATTACAACAGCTTATCCTGCTATCTCTAGCAGCAGTTTCAGAAAGCAGATTTAAAAATCATGCTCATTTCCTCTGGCAGCAGGTTTTTAATATTTGAGAATACCTTCAGTGTGTTTGTTAAGGCTCTTTCTTAGGCTGTTGGCCCATTTCTTAATTGAATATTGAAAATCCCTCTATCTTTAATGATAGTTAGAAAATATTATAAAATAAATAGAATTAGAAATGTCATATCAGTAATGGTTATTCTGGGAGAACAGGAGTCTGCATGCTAAAGAAACCTCACTGGGTGTGTATTTAAGGGAACCACTTAATGGTAACTTTGAATTAAAAGTTAAGAGGGATGATAGGGAGTTAGAGTAGTACAATTGAAGATTTACAAGGCTTTATTGCCCATGACTAGTTTTATTTGTCCTTTAAATACTGACAAACTACTTCAGGTAAGGGGATAATTAAACTGGGGGGGGGGGAACACAAAAGGTCCTGGAGAAGAAACAGACTAGAAATGAGACAAGAATTGTAGGAATTCAGCAGTATTCAGGATAAATCTGACTACAAATGCTAATTACATATTCAACCTACTTAGAGCCCTTTCCTGGACTCCCAGATCTTCCCCACTCCCAAACCCTACCCTATCTCTAACTTTATTTTTCTTCAAGCTATAATTTTCAGGTCTTTTTTAATGAAGGTTTTTTTTCAGGAAAAGGACAGTGGAATCATTAGATCTTGTAGTTTTAATAAAGACTTCCTGATAAGTGTTGATCTGACAAAGTCAGTCTGAACTGTTGAGAGACCTTCTGAATCATTGTGCTTGTCACCTTCCTCCTCCTCGTAAATGAAGGTGTATATATTACTTATTTTGTTTTCATTTTCATGTCCTTAAGCTTTTGCAGAAATGCTTTTTCTATGTAAAAACTAAGGTGTTGCTGCTAATAACATTTCTCTAGTAGGTATTACTTAAAGAATAACCCCCCAAATCATGAAGCATACTAAAGTAAAATAAAAAACGGCGACATTGTCGTAATAGTCAAAGATCTACTAGAAGAAGTGCTGCCTATTTGGCATTAGTATGCTGTGTTAATGTGATCAAATTTTCATTGTTAAATTACCTGCCATTTTCAAATGGCCTGAAGGGCAGGCTTGAGGTCATATTCACACAAGTGAATATTACAACACTACTTCTGGAACTCTACTAACTACATTTACCTGTTGTGTGGATAGTTCTCATTTTGTTGATGTTGGGAGACTGTCTTTATACAAGTAAGTGTGCCTGATCTTTCCTTGGAGGGACACAGCTTCCTCCTTTAAAGGCAACATGGTCTAAGAGGCAGCCTAATGCCAGGATGTGTGCAAACCACTTTACAAATGGTTGCTCCTAACCATCATGGTTTTGCTGAAACCCTTATCGACGCTGTGCCCGAGTTGTAATTTTTTTTTGTTGCTGTACTGCCTAGTTATGGGCCAGGATCCTGCTGTTTTGGATGTTATGAAAACACAGAACAGGGTGTCCTTGCCCCAACAAGTCTATGTTAAGTACAAGATGGCGATGGTGGAGAACAACATGATGATGCAGCTCTATGCAGACCCAGCTGCATAGAGCTATTGTCAAGCACAGCACGCAGGCATGGTCATAAAAATTAAAGGAAATTAATGTTAGCCACAAAGAACTTTATAGGGGAAAACAAAGATGTGTCTTTGAGAGTTTAGTAATGAGTGTTTGGTTGGCTCATGTGCTGATTGCAGAAGTCAGATGAGAAATGACATGTAAGAGCTTCAAAAGAATTTTTAGATAAATTTATGGAATATATCTAATGAGAACTAGAAAAACTAGAAAAGAAATCTCTGGTTCAGGAAACACTAAAGTAAAATTGGAGAGTTTTGACTATAGATTTACTTGATGCTTTTCCCATGACAGCTACTACTAGCTGCCAACTGAGATAGTTTTACTTGTCTTGGTGAACTTTGTTTGCTTTCAGAGTAATCTTGATAATTTTTATATATGTAGACATATAAATAAAATCTGCTGCTTAAGATACTACACTGGACCAACAGCTGACATCTGATATGTGACAGTCTCCATTTGCTCATGCATAGACAACTGGGACAGGCAGTCAAAGGTGACAATATCTTAAATGGTTAAAAGCAAGATTAATCAGAATATATCTGTATTGGGCTAACTCTTTGAAGCAACCTCTGGCACTCATGCAAAGTCCACAAAAGCCAGTCCTGCAGTTCCCACACAGTAATTAGAGGATATAATGGCGCATGATTAGGAAAGACAAGGAAAGCATAATTTGGATGTAATCAAAGATGCCTTGTGAGGACCAGATTCAAGGTGGAGCTGTCACGCCTCACAGCTATCTTCGTGGAACCTTCAGCTAGGAAGAGTTACTGCAGATCTCTGAGAAGGGAAAAGTCTGGTTTAATGTAGATAACTTTTTTTTAATCACAGTTTATATTGAAACATTAACTATTCACTAGGCTATATTAATCTGAAGTATTTAATTGGGAAGGTTTTTCTCAGCTTGGGATTAAATTTTGGGAGAAAGGCAGTAATGTTTTTCTGAATTCCTATTATAGCCATTAGCACAATATGAAAAGCATTAATGTGGGTTATGTTTTAAAAAATCCTTCTCTTAATTAGGTAGAGTGAGAATTTCCCACATGAGTATCTTTGCAAGACTTACTGTCTAGTCTGAGATAGACATCTCTCTCTGGTTTTAATAAAAATATCAAACAATTTCAGCTTTATCTGAAATAGGAGAAAAAAAAAAAGGCAATTAAATCTCATAACATTTCATGGCATGGGAAAACTGATTCTCATCCAGTTCTACTTCAGGCAGACTAGACAGCACAGTTAATGTTTTGAGGTTTAAAAGGAAACAAAGAGTAGAAAAGCTGGTAGGTGAATAGTAAATGGAAGTGAAGGATGAATTTTCTGAAGACCGAGAGATTAAATTAACTGCAATTTACAGGAAAGAAACTGCCAGAGTGAGAGACCTTCGTGAGAAGGGGAAAAATGAGGTGAAAATTGGCATGGGGGAGATGGGAGTTTACTAAGGAAGCAATGCTTCGAAGAACAGGAAGTTAAGAATGATCTGTGTGATGAGGATAGGAATGGAAAATGAGCTGTAGGTGAGGACTGATTTCAAGATCCTATGAGAAGGGAGGTGTGATGGTAGAAGATGCTTGTTCTGTGTTAAAGAGATACAGAAGACAATAACTCTGTCTTGAAGACCTGGCAGTCCAAAGCCTTGATCCTTTAAGCCTCTGTTGTTTCATTTAAATTAGGGTGTGGCTTTTTTTGGGGGGTGGGGGGGAGGGGCACGAATGGCAATTAAGTTAGAAAACCTGTCATTGGTTACTTTTTATTGTGTTGGAATGGTTAATATTTTTTCTTGCCATTACTGCTACCTTGTTGTTGCACTTATTGGACCATATGCACTGGATGGGGTTTCTAGCTTATATGAGCATCCTTGGCTTTGTCTCAGTAACCTGTGTTACATCTAATGATCAAGTTCAAGTGAGGTTGGGGCCTTCCTTCCTAAGCGGACTTACAATCAAGATTAAGTAAAAAAGTATGGTTTGGGCTGGGCTCACAAGATTAAAGCTCCCTTCATAAAATTCCCTTCTGAGAAGAGTGTTTGTTTCTAAGCCACTTAAAAGGCAAATCCTCTGTTGTTAAAGAGGAGTATCATTTGAACACTGCTAGCAACTCACAACCCAGGAGGATTTTCTTTACCTGAAGGACAGGTGTAGCAACAATCCTGAGCTTCACTCATGTTCCTTCTGATATATTGGAATAAGTTTGTAGGCTTTTCTCCTAGAGTAAATTGCTTTCATTACCTCTGGCCATGGAGCAAGTTTCTACACAAAATATGCCTTGAAAACATGACTGAGTTAATGCTCACATTGCATATGCTCAGATTTTCTCTGTTGCTATCACTAGTTGACCTCTGAATGTTATAGTGGCTTGTGGAGGCTTTAGTTGAAAATACCTACAATTGAGAAGACGGTATTCTCTTAATCTTCAGGTCTTCCTCAGCAGATCTTTAGGAGAGGTACAGCAGTGCACATTTGTTCAAGTTCATGGAATATTAGGCAAGGATTGAATTCTGCTCATTTAAATGCTTTAAGCAGTAGAAGACAATCTCTGACACTTTTATTGTAAACAAATGCCTACAACCTGAGCATGTATCTGAACATTACTCAGTAATGAAATCTCTTGGATTTTCTTCTGAGATTCACTGAAGTCTTGTTGTGCTTAAGTTATCAAGTCTATGCTTTTCAAAAAGATGATTCTGGATCAGCTCATAGACCTAGATCTTGGTCAAACAGCAAATTATGACTTTTAAAAGCTTATTTTGCTTTACAGCAAAACATATATTTTGTTGTGTGAACTGAATTTGGATCTTGAAGTTCAGTTTCCAGGAAAAGCCTCACTTTCACTCTGAGACTCTTGATAATGACCAGAAAGTCATCATGGGCCTTGCCAAATCTATCACCAAAAATGCTCCTAAAAATCAGTAGCTTTCTATGGAGAAACATTTTTGACAGCAATTTGGTCGGAACTTCTCTGAGCAGAGCCATTCATTACTATTCCAGCTTGTGTATTTAATTTTTTTAGAGTTTTTGTGGTTTGAAGTTTTCCAAATGATTAAGTTACTCTCTGATGGAATATAAATCAGCAATATACTGAACAAAAAGAGGAGGAGAGAGAATATGAAAATGGGTCACTAAAAGCAAGGTGGGGCGGAGATCATAATTGCAATCCGAATTCAAAACCAATACAAGGATATACTTTCCTCTTTAGCTGTATACATCTGAGTTACCTTTCCTTTTTGTTTCATACAAGTTGTCTGAGATTTAGTTATAAAGCATGTGCAAGAGAAGTTAATTTTAGCTTTTGTGAGTTATTGTACTTTCAATTTTCCTGCAGATGTTCTGCACAGCAAGATGGGCTTGTTGGGTTTGTTACATTCTGTCTACAGAAAATTACTAACTTGCAGCTGTGCAGAGACATCTGGATAGCTTGACTTGAAAGGATTTTGAATGTGTGCATGTGAATTTCTTTCTCTAGTGTGTAGGCATGATGTGTAGTGTGTTCCATGGGCCACTTCTTTGGTGTGAGCAGTGGAGGACTTTTTCATTGTGGGTTGTGGTGTGGGTTGTTCCCTCCCCCCCCCCCCCCCCCCCCCTTCCTCGTTTGTTTGGTTGGGGGGGGGGGGGGGGGTGTTTTGGTTTTTGTGGGGGGGGGGATGATGTGGTGTGTGTTTCCTGGGCCCCTTTTTTTGGGTGGGGAGGGGGGGGCTTTTTTTTTGGTGGTTGGGGGGTGGGGTGTTTCCCCCCCCCCCCCCCCCCCCCCCTTACTCTGTTTGCTGGTTTGGGTGTGGGGGCGTGCGTTTTTGGTTTTTGTGGGTGGTGGTTGTTTTTTGTTTGTTTGTAGGTTTTGTTTTGTGGTTTTTTAGCACTTCTAGCCTCCTCCAGTAAGGCTGGATCACAGCTGAGCTTTTATTTCTGGGATGAGAAATAGGGAAGCTGCTTGTTCTCAACTCGGGGATTGTGTGCTTAATGACCAGTGCATATATCCTCACACAACTGATGGTGTACTGGAAGTTAAATGCATCCAGCTCATTATAGAAATGCGATGAACATTCCTTGCTTTTGTACTGTCACTTTCTTTAAATATCCCCTTCTGCCCCTTGAGTCTTCCCCATCTTTTCCCCGTCTGACCTTTTCCAAGTCATAGTATTATTTCAGGCTTTCTGGGCTTTTGAAGCTTCTAAATTTATTTTTTTTTTTGCCATTCCTAATCAATTCAGTATTGTGGCTTCTATAGTACCTTTAACAAACTGCAGTAGATCTGTGTGCTTCAACCATGTTAGGTGGTGTTGATTTTGATGCTGCATCCAGAATACTGGGGCCAATACAATGTTTTTGGCTGGTTGCTTGGAACATTTGCTGAAAACCACCCTTCATGAGTTTCTCTATGCTGATCACCATTTTTGCTTTGAAAGACTTCTTGGCTTAGGTTAGATATAGCTAAGTTTCTTCAGGACTTGTCAGAAGATATGCCAGCAACATTTTTTTATTATTATTTTTCTACTCTGGTGAAAAGCAATTTGAGTCTTTCTGATAAACCTGATTGGACATCTTAGAAGCAGATTATGTATATTATCTTTTTATGATCAGATTTGATCCAGCTGCTACTGAGCTTGAAGGAAAGTTTCCCGATGATCAGAGACAACAGTATTGGTCTCTTGTGCTAGGGTGGCGTTTTGTGGTGGTGTTTTTTTGTTTGCTTGAGGTAGTTTGGTGGGTGGTTTGGTTTTTTTTTTTTTTTTTTTTCAATTTTTCAGCTGCCCACTGAATTCTTGTGTAATGCTATAGTATTGTATAACTCCTAATTTCCTTTTTTTTTTTTTTTTTTTGAGGTGGTTGGGTCTAATGGGAACCCTGAAGTTAGGGTTCCTGGTCATATTTCAGTGTGGTATAACATCTTTTGCTTTTTCTGCCTTCTGTTTCCTCATCTGTTTTCAGGTCTTTAATAGTCTCCTAATTATACAGCTTATAGTTGTACTGGCTTGTGTGCTGGTAGGGAAATATTTAAAGGTTTCCAATTTAAGCGCCTTCAAAAGTTGCTATTTTTTATTGCTGTGGTATGGGTGCAAAACCAGAAGTGACTAAAGCCACCAGCTTCCTGTTTAATTGTATTATGAGCTCTAAAATGGCTAATAACCTAATTAGGTAAGCAGAGAAGGAACTGCCTTCGACAAGACTTACTGGTACACCTACTCAGCAGAGTAGATAAGCTTGCTCTGCTTGTGGCTTTATTTGGCCAGATGTGAACAAGTGTAGCTGTCTTAGTAAGATGTTGTGCTAGTAAGCCTTTTCTATCAACTAACGCCAGTTTATTTTGACTAGACAGAGACTGGAGACTAAGGGAGCAGATGATGTGCAGGCTTACCTAGCTGCACTCAATGGCAGAAGCTTTCTTAATGACCAAGAGGTGAAGTCAGCTTTGTCAAGGGATGATATATGAAATGCAGCAGGCCATGACCAGCTTCTGGGAGGGCTGTATGTGAAGGACCTTGAGATTCTCTGTGGCGCTGCTTATTAACCATGAGTTTTCCACCTGTTTTCCATACATGTGTTTTTAGCAGCAATTGCTCTTTCCACTGGATTTCTAGGTCTGGGGAGTGTGTTATGGGCTGTAAGAGAGGTTTGTTATTTATTATTCTTCTCCTCTATGGATATGTTCTCTGTCTCCCATCTACCTCAAGTACCCAGTGACTGCTGTCCACTGGACAAGAATACTGAGGAAGTTATGTGAATGGAATAGCTTCCTACTTTGCTCCTGTTACGTCTCTTTTATGTGCACTGAACAATGCTAAAGGCCTTATAGTAAATGTCATCCTTGCAATACATAGGAAGAGACTACTGGTCCAGAGTTTTAAATAGTTCAGCTGAAATAAATACACATTCAAAAAGCCATATTAGTCTTGCCTTGAATGATCAACTGAAGTGATTGGGAAGAAAATAGTTAAATTTCAGACCTGTTTGCTGCCCACTAGTATCACCATTAATTTACAATGTTGGTACTCACAAAGTTGCACTCATGAAGTGATTAATGAGCCAGAAGCATCACAGAAAGGAAAACCCTTGTTCATTTCCCTATGACTTGCAGATTAGTTTTAGATACTAGTTTGTTGTCTTTTTGAATTACCCTCTGTGTTAAGTTTGAATACTCATGTCTTACTTTCCAACAAATTTTATTTTTTTGTGGGCAGCCTGGTGAATGCTAAATTGCATAAGCAGGTAGTAGGGTAAAGGCCTTTCCTTTCTTAATTGTGTGCAACACAATTGGTAAAGATGCTTTTTAGAGTGAGGTCCTGCCAGCATCTGGGTAAGATGCTGAATTGGTTTCTGGCCTTTGGGTTTGGGCTAAACTCTGTCTTTTGCGAAGTGTTCTCAACTGCAGAAAGAATATTTGAGAATTCAGTAGGTCCCAAAGCTGTTCTAGGTAATATTAAAAGCAAAGGTATAATTTTTTTCTGTGAGTTTCTAGCTTGGACCTACAACCAAACCCCAAAGGGTTGTGTTTTGGATCTGGAGATTTGAATCAACACTCAGTCTTCTTGTCCAACATCTTGGAAGGGAGGGTTGATGTTAGCAGGAAGTTGCAGTTCATGACTAATGTAATGCTTATTGTTCTTTGACACTTGCTTATCAGTTATAGTGAAAGTTTATCGATGTGGACAGGCCCTGGAGTGGCAGTTCTGTGTTAGCAAGGTTATTATTTTACAGATGTTTAGAGTAAGATGAGCTTTATCTGTTTAAAGTAATTTGATTGTTGGCAGTCCAATCTCTATAAATTATTTCCTTGAGCTCCTGTTGTGGGAAAAAACACTTGCCCACCCTGGACTCCTGTGCCTTTTTAGGCAAAGACACTTAGTCAGAGAGCAATGTCTTTCTGTTTTATTAATGGAGCAAGGTTTAACTCCTGCTTTTGACCTGTGAAAATTTGAAGACAGTCTTACATGTGTCAGTAATGTCCAGATTGGATTAGTGTAATTCTTTGTTTGTAGTTCTGCCAGCATCATCATTCAGAAATTACCACTTCAAAACACAGTAACGAGAATGATCTCTGGTATTGCAGAAATAAGCAAGCTAACCAATCCAGATGCCTCTCTTCAGAGGCTCCCAGCTCTAACAAATTTGGCCAGAAGATCTGTTTTCTGTCTTAAACTCTTTAATGATTTAGGTACCTAATTGTTTGACTGGGTGTCTGTGCAAGCAGAGACTGGGGCATTTTTGATTTAATATTGGACTTCTGGAACCAAAAAGCAATACTGAATAGATAAAATACAATCAATTAATAAAAAGTGCTTTTTTAATAATGCCTTCTTATCTGTGAATTTTCTGAGATCTTTTTGTTAAATTGTTTTCTTACTGTTTGGAACTAGTGTACTTCTCAGCTAACAATATGCTGCAGATATTAGGATTGCTATTTTAAAAAGTTGCAGTCCTACTCTAGGATGCCACCTTAGAGGTATTTGATGTATACACACTCAGAGGGCATAGTCTGGTGTTGCTTACTGAGACAGGACATATGAAGACTAAAGAATGTATCTTTCTGTTCTTTTAATTGATTTGTAGTTCAGGAAAGAACAAAAACAAATGCTTAACTTCAACTACATGCTTTGCTAGGGTGTTAAGAAAGTCTTCAAATGCACTTTTTGGAATTAGGGTGTATCAAAGCTTTTATGCTCTTCCAAGCTAAATGGGATTTCTGTATATTGCTTTTTGCAGCCCTCTCATAATGGGACTTCAGTTCTGAGGAATGTTTTCTGGGTTTTCTCACAACCATTGCATCTCTGCAGGTGAAGACAGACTAGAAGATTCCTTTTCTGAAAATGTGGAAAAATCACCCATCAAGGAGAAATGCAATAGCATGTGTTTCTATTTTATTTTGATTCCATCCACACAGACAGAGCAATTCAGAGACTGCCTTTTTAAACAACTGATGCCAGAGTGTGGATCAAGAGCGAGCTTTTGGAAAACTTCATTTTTTGTTATCAATATAAGTCTGCATCTGTGTCATAGAATAAAACTGACCAGCTGAAGTTTTTAACCTTCACAGATTTAGTCATGGGTGTTTGTTGTGAGCAATGCTAATATGTCCTGTTTACTCTTAGATAAGAAGCAAAGGAGGTGTGTGATACGGGAAGTTTCTAAAAGGTGGTTATTCCTTCTTGTTTGGGGTTTAGCAAGCTGCCAGTATAGTAGTAGTTACTGGTATCGGTATGCTTCTACTTCCTAAACTCTATCACAGCAGTTAAACTGGAGGACTGTAAGGCTTCCTGTGTGCTGCTACTTCTAATGTTGCTTCTGTAAATGTCTTCTGAAGGCAGAACTACCAAATACTCCTCTTTGTAGATCAATGTTCTACTGCCCAGTTGAATCTCAGTCATAAATTAGTAATTAAGTCTTTTCTGTAACTCTTCTGTGTGCATCAGATAAGCATTTTTGTCAAACATTTTTTCAAAATATATTCTGATGTTCTAATGAAAAATATATTCTGATGTTCTGTTGACAAGCGAATGAATATGAGCCAGCAGTGTGCCCAGGTGGCAAAGAAGGCCAACGGCATCCTGGCTTGTATTAGAAATGGTGTG
>JANHGN010011670.1:0-23288 GCA_024605025.1 Megaceryle maxima | reverse complement strand
TTTTCTTTTCTTTTCTTCCTTTCCTTTCCTTTCCTTTCCTTTCCTTTCCTTTCCTTTCCTTTCCTTTCCTTTCCTTTTTCCTTTCCTCTTCTCTTCTCTTCTCTTCTTTTCTCTGTTTTCTGTCCTTTTTTTTTTTTCCCCATTTTTTTTTCTGTTTTTTTTTTTTTCTTAATTTTTTATTATCAGATAACTTTCCAACATGAAAATGCTGTTTGGAAGGGGAGAAGTTAGGTTCACCCAGAGTGCAGGCTAGGCTATTTTTATTTTGGAAAACAGAAATACTTCATAATAGTCATACTAGAATGATTAAAACACCCTTTCCTGGCAACAGGCACAGCAGGACAATAGTGTTTTTGCCAACCACATGTAGCAAGGGCACTGCATTGAGAGATGGAAGAGTCCTGGGTGTCACAGCTAAAAGAATGTCATCAGAGCAGCACTTAAGTGACGGGCACAACTTCATGCAGCCAGTGAAATCAGCAACTAATTAAGCTAAGATTTCCTTGGACATTGATTTTAGACAAGAGTCTACAAAGAGCAAGTCCCACCAGCACTGAATGATGTTTGGGTTGAGGAGCTGCACTCGCTTCCGTTTGCTCCTGCTGCCAAACTTCTATGGCCCTGTATGTTGTCCTTACACATGCAATTAAAGGCATGTTTACTCAGCCCCTATTTGCTCAGTATAGAAGTCACTACCCTCTTCATATGCCCAATGACAGGATAGCTGGAGATGCTAATTAATGAGTTGGCCTCTGGGGTGAAATTATGGCGTCGTTAAGGAGACTCCCATTGATATTAAAAAGGTCGGAACATCATTGCTGATGGCTGAGTCATGGCTGAGCTGGATATCACGGATGTGCAAACAATGGAGTTGCCCTGGGATGGTGGTTGCTTGGTCTGTTTTTCTGCACAACTCGAAATGGTGATATCTGGGGTCAAGCAATCACATGAAGCCATAACCACAATGCTGCATTGTAGATGATTTTTTCCTTCCGTTGAGATGAGCTGTTTCTCAGGAGACCTGAACTCCAGAAATAACTCCCTTCCCAAGGGCCTGGAACCAGCTATTTCCAATTAGCTCATAACCCAGTGTCACCAGTTTTTCTGTTCCTCACCCGACCTGCTGTTTCCACTCATTGCAACCTCTGCCCATGTTCCTTTTTAGCAGAGGCTGTTGGGACAGGACAAAGGGTGAAGGTTTTAAACTAGAAGAGATACTTAGACTAGAGGGAAGGAAGAAATTCTTCACTCTGAGGGTGGTGAGAGCCTGTCCCGGGTTGCCCAGAGAGGTGGTGGCTGCCCCATCCCTGGCACCATCCCAGGTGAGGTTGGCTGGGGCTCTGAGCACCCTGCTCTAGGTGCAGATGTCCCTGCTCAGTGCAGGGAGATTGGCCTGGATGACCTTGAGATGTCCCTTCCAACTCAAATAATTCTGTGATTCTATGATTCCCAAATCCTCAGCATCTCCCATCCTCTCACTTCTGTTGAAAGTCCTTCCAGCTGCCTTCCTTGTATCCAGGTAACAACAGAGCAGTCTGGGTCCATCAGCATGTCCTTGCTCCTTAACTAAATCATCCTCCTTGCTCTAGAAACCACGGAAGAAAAGGGGTATCCTGCCACCAGCACTGAGATCATCCCTTACACCCCATCAGAAATTCCTCACCTTCCCAGGATGAAGAAAACAGCAAGAAAGAAATTCCTGCTATTGATAAAAAGCAGCTCCCACATAGTGCTAAAGCCTTTCTCATTAAATACAACTTCAGGCCAAGCAACTGAGATAACTCAAACCAAAAACCTATTTTCCCCAAAGCTCCTCTTCCCTCAGTGCTTCATCTCTGCAGCACCGGTGAAGTTTGAGTCTGAACAGGATTGGGCCCAGACCAAAATGTAGTCACTTGAGATACTCAGTTGCTGTCTGGGGAGGTGCTTGGGCCAGCCTTACACTTAATAACTGCCACATGATCTTCCTTCAAAACACCCTCTGGGTCATTTGAAGGGCTTGCTTTGAGTTTGTTGGGTTTTTTTTTCCTCCAGAATTCAGACTTCCTGCAATCAACTCACCCTTGTTTTCTTTTGGTTTCTATGATCCTGCCCAGACCTCACCCTGTCCTTCTTCTCTCAAGTTCTCTCACAAGTCCTTCTTCTCTCCTGCAAATCAGGAGCTTTTCTACTGAAGTTTCCCAGATAATACAAGAGTCAGAACACGAAAACCCTCTATTTTCTACCCACCCACCTGGAAATCCTGCCGTGAGCATGTTTGACTCACACAACTTCCAATTATTAAGCACATTTAGGCATAAACTTGGAGTTTGCTAGAGGTCTAGTTTGACCTCTCTTTTTCCTTCATTTAGACGTGGCCGTAACGGCCAAAGGTCCTTTGAAAATACACTTAATAAGGAATGAAATATAGTAAGGAAAGTGCTGCCAGGAACAAAGGTCTAATAGATTTGCAGGCACGGTAACGATGAATAGCTGAAAAATAACCTGCATCTGCATGGTAGCTTTAGAGCTTTCATTTTTAAAGTAAGGGGAAACAAGTCATAAAATGTTACTGAACTGCAGAAATGAGGTGAGAAAATGAAGAAGGCTGCACCCTTCCAAAGCTGTTGTGGAAATGGTGCTTAGTGAGATGGTGACAACCCCACATGGACCTGTGCAGAGCCCTGGAAGAGCTCTAATTACAAATTAGACCTTGGGTTTATATCCAATTAAAAAAAAAAAACAAAACAAAACAACAGAATTTCCTACTGTACAATTCAGTAGCACCACAAAGGCTGCTGGATCGACCCAGGTTCAGCAAAAAGCAGCACAGCAGATGAGTTACTCGCCGTCTATCTGCCCTGCTTCTGTTTTTCTTGTAGATTCTCTATTTTCAGGTTGTGTCTTTATGACAATAACTTTATGGAAAGATTTGATCCATGTTTCTCCATCTGATTTTAGTGGGAAGATGTGAGGGCTCTCAAGACCAATGTCTGATTGCCTCAAGCTGGCTAACTGTGAAAACAGAGTGTCTGTTTGGGAAAATGTCAGTTTGTGTAGACAAGGGACTAAAGTTAGGGCCAAACCTGGAAAGGGTGGCTCCCAGCCCAGAGCTGTAATCTCTGTAAAGCCACTCCTCTGAAATCCTGGTGTATTTTGAGATAACCTTCAGCTCCATAATGAAAATCAGAGTATTGTATAAAGAGCAAGGAGGAAAAAGTTAAAAAAAACCAAACCAAAATAAAACAAAAACCAAAAAAAAAGCAACTCAATCTTCTTGGGTACCAAAAATTCACTTCAGCATGCCATCTCTGACAGATATTTCTTGAAAACTACCACAGAATAGTAAACTTTCTGCAGGAAAAAAAAAAGCCAACTACACTTCCAAACTCTTTTATTTAAAAAAAGAAGGGCTTTGTTTGCAAGCAAACTCTTCTGGGTCGCCTAATTGTCCAATTCCAGCCTGCTCTTTGGAAGGAGCGTGTTGAATACATCAGCTTTTTTTTTTTTTTGCAAGAACAGAGCAAAGTCCCAAGCACAGCAAGTAATTGAAAGATCATTGACCAACAATAGCAAGTTAGATGCAGTCTGGGGAGAGCCTTGATGCTGTAAAAATAGCTTCATCTTCCCCCCTTCCTTCCAAAACAGAGCCCGGTGAGCGGATAATGAAGGGCATTCAGAGCCGCCTCTGAAATCCACTATAATGTGACCCTCCGCACATTCAGCTGGGGGAAAGGGGCTGAAAAGGGAGGAGCTGCCATCATTATGTGGGGTATTCTTGGGAGGAATAAAGGGAAGCAAGGCAGTTTTGTGTGTTGAAAACAAAAACCCGAAGAAAACGGCAGAGACAAGCTGCATATTGTTAGGGGCCGTGCCAGACGCTCCGCGTTTCTCTCGGAGAAGCATTTCTGCTATGGCTGACCTCAGTGACTCTCTCCTCTGACGTCAGGGCTGGGGGGGAGCAGCTGCTGCCCGTGGTGGTGAGAGCCTTGGTGACCTCGTGATGGGCGCCAGACTCTTCACCCTGCTAGCAAACCAGTCCTGAGGGCACATCGGTAGACGGGCAGGCAGATGGTGCTGGGTGTGTTTGAGGAGGTCTTGGCTCCTGTAGAAAGAATCACAGAAGCATTTTGGTTGGAAGAGACCTTTAAGATCATCAAGTCCAACTTAACAGTTGGACTGCCAGGTCAAAGACCAGATTGGTGAGGAAGGGGAGGAGATTCTATCGCGCTCATGCCTCCCCATCCTCTCCCCTGGCTCATTTGTAGAGGCTCTTGCACGGGCACCTCTTCCTCATCTTTGCCCTTTCTGGAGAGGAACAAATGGTGCTGCCCAACCCTCAGCGATGCTGCTACAAGGAAATACGATTGCTGCCCTTGAAATGCAGCCTGGTTCTGGCTGACTCACGTGCCCGGGATGGAAACACCTTCTCTAATCACCCCCTGGCACCGCCACCCTCATGGCAGCTTTCACTGCCCATGAACCAGAGTCACCCTGTCAGAGGGATTACAGGAAGGTCAGGCACTGCTCCAGGGATGCAGGTGTGTTGCTGCACAAACAGACCCTGTGCAGTACCCATCTCTGCTGGGTGTAATTCCACCAACAGGCAGTAATTAATTGAGGGATTAAAGCATAAACATAACTATAGACACTGGTTGGCTTTATTTCTGTCTCTTAGCTCTGCTACCAGGTCTCCCTCTTTCTCCTTCTGGCTCACATATCAAGTTGACTCCATCTTGGGAAGGACAACTGGATGTTATCCATCATCTGGGAGAAGATGTTAATCTCTATTTTCTCAGCTGCTCAAAGCCTGTCCTGGTTTGAGCCGGAACAGAACTGGTTCTGTTCAGGGATTTTACTTTTCAGCTCAGTCTCTCTGTAGTCACTGCACTGTCTGAAGTTCCTGGCAGATCTTCTCAGCCTCTGCTTCCAGCAGTGATAATGCTTCATGTTTAGAGTTGCTACCAAGGGTTGGGGTGTGCAGAAAGGCTTTGGCTTAGACTTGTTCCTGTGCAGACCAAGGTCACTGCTCAATCCTGTGCACCACATTGAGGTGCATTAAGTAAGAGGTGGCACCTGCAGGGTGGAGTGGCCAGGACAGGTGACCCTAAACTGACCAACAAGGGACTCCATGCCATATACGTCATATCTGGTGCAAAGCTGAGGGATCACGAGTGTGAAGCCTCTTCTTCAAAGGCCAGACATCCATGGAGGGGTCTGTCCCTTCTGCTTTCGATCCCAATCTGTGTGTTCCTGCATCTAGTTCCTGAATCCAGCTCCTGAATTTGGTTCCCATCTGCCACTGAGTCCAGCCTTTGACTTCCCCAGTGCCTGCTCCCCAGCATCAGTGGTGATGCTGACATAACTGCCACCAGTTCTCTACTGGTTTTGTATCTGTTTGTAGATATTCCATTTTATCATCACTATTTTCATTAAAACTGTTCTGGTTTTCTTTTGCAATCCCTAAGTCTATCTCCCTTATTCCCCTTCTCTTCCCCCTATGGGAAGGGAGAGGAGTTGAGAGAGCATCTGTCATTTGTCTAGGGGCACAAAAAAAAATAAAAAAGCAACTCGGTGCAAAGTCCTTTCCAGAGCTGACTCCCCAGTGTTCCCAACAAAAACAACCCTGGGGCTCCACATCTTCAGCTCCACCACACTCAGTCCAGTGACCTTTCTATGCCACGTCAGGCTGCTGGTCCACAAGCTCCCCATCAGCTCTCATGCAGGGCTGGTAGTAGCTGCAAGGAACTTGTCTTCATGCTGGAGCAAAAAGAGACCATTAAAAAACTAGACTTTCTGAAAGCACAAAGTCCCTCATCCTGACTTTAAGCAGGAGGGAAATATATGAGTTTAGTGTTTGGGCTCATCCTCCTGAGCAGCACCTTTCTTCTCAAATCCTAATTTTTATTTTTTTTTTTTTTTTTTAATGCTACCCCCTTAGGGATAATGCCCCTGAAGTTTCTTGCACCTCACTTACTCTCAGACAGATTTACACAGGAGGCTGTTGTAGCAGGAGAGCACTGGCTCTGTATGTTCATGGCTGAGGAATGGAGTTAAATTATGTGTTAAATTATATTTTCTTGGGTTTCATAGGTCTCCTTCTTGAGATGCCAAACCGCACAACACACGAGCACCAGTGAGCCTCCAGGCTTCCGAGCATTGCCTGCCCAGTTACCTGAAAGTAGCTCCTGTTTCACACCAGTCTAACACCATCAGCTATGGGACAGCTGCTCCTTTTTCATAGTGTAAGCAAACCCAAAACTGGGGCTGCAGCATTTGGTGCTAAGTATGACACAGGCCAAGCTGCTGACTTCCCTGGGTGAAATTACACCGGTTTTAATCAACTTAGTCACTGGCTGGGGACTGTGTTTGCAGAACAGATGCAAAGCCTGTTGTTCAGCCACCTCAGGCTAATTTGGTTTCAGCAAACATAAGTCCCCTGGGATCCAGAGCTTAGCCTTGGTGCAAAGGTTATTAAACTACACTTTATCCAAACTTTAACACGCGGAGTTCTAATTACGAGGGTGAATGGTCCGACTGACTTCCCTGGGAGTGGCTGGACGTGTTGTTAAACTTGTGCCTGCAGCTTGACAGGAGTGAAACTTCCCCATGGGCTTGCTCATGCCCTGTTGAAACAGCACATCAGGAACTTGGTTTCTAGATTACATCAACACGTTTTGCTTCCTCCTATCGTGGCAGGCCAAACCAGTAAGGACTTACTGATTTTAAATGGAAGCCAGTTCTCCAAACGCCTCTTGCATCCTGGTGCAAGGTAGTTGTGCAAAGTATACTTGGGATAATAAAGCCCAGGATAATAACAACATTGGAGCAGGTATTTTACTACGGGTTGCATGAAAAGCACTAGAGAGTAGACACTTTTCAGTGGTGCCCAGTGACAGGACAAGGGACAACAAGGGGCACAAACTGGAAGCCAGGAGGTTCCAGCTGAGCAGGAGGAGAAACTTCTCTGGTGTGAGGATGTGGGAGGCTGTCCCAGGCTGTCCAGAGAGGTTGTGGAGTCTCCTTCTCTGGAGAGATTCCAAACCCACCTGGACAATGTGACCCTGGGTGACCCTGCTGGCATGATGATCTCCAGAGTTCCCTTCCAACCCCCACCATGCTGGGATTCTGGGAAATGCCTAAAAGAAGATGACACACGATTACACACACAAAACACAGGGATGAATTGTCTCTGTACAGAGCAAGCAGAAATATGGAATCACAGAAGAATTTAGGTTGGAAGAAATCTCCTGGTCCAGCCCTCCCCCTTTCCTCCAAGCAGCTCAAACCACTTCGGAGCAATATTTGGGGTCTGAAAATAAATGGCTCGTCAACACCTCTCAATCACTAAAGCAAGATTAATAGTTTCATGCTGCTTAACTCCAGTACAGACACAAAAATACCAACATATTATAGGGCTTAACAAAGGATTAAACCAATTTTAGGAGCAAAAGAAAGTCAGACGGACGAATGCTCACTCCTCGCTTCTTTAAATTGGTGTAATTCCATCAAGAGGAGTATCACCAGGGCAGGGGTTTGGGGAGGCACAGGGAGGAGGAATACAGTGGGGTGAATCCCCCACTCAACAGGGTGACTCCTTGTAAAATCTGGGGTGCCAGGTTGGAGGGGTTGCGTGCGATGATGGAGGGAAAAGGAAAGGCAATAGATGGAACCGCAGGGCTCCATTTTGTGTAGGATTTATGGGATACAGTTCACAGAGTTAGAGGCGAGGAGCGACCATTAGATCCTCGAGGCTGGCTTCCTGCATCCACTTCTATCAAGCACCGTCCTGTCGCCCCTACCCTGGGGTGCAAGTTGTGCTCCCACCCCATCTGCAGCCCCAGAGGATCTCACATTTCTGGGCTCCCGGGTGCTGCTGTAAAAAGCTGAGCGCTGTGGCACAATCTGAGGTGATTGCCACTGCAATTTGAGCCCTCTGCAGCTGTTCAAGGAAGCGTAACATTTGGCTCAAGAAGAATATTGCTCTATAATCCCCTTGAGCTTCTCGGGAGGAAACAGTGTCTCATTATAATCCAAAAAGGTCTGGAGGGTTGGGTTTGGTTTTTGGTTCTTTTTGTTAGTTTGTTGTTGTTTGTTTGGTTTTTTCCCAGTTGAAATTAATATTACAATGTAAAGTGCATTGTGACTTAGATAAAAAAATATAATAAGGCTTTTCGGCTTTTCTTCCACTGCTTTGAGCTCTTCTCAGTGTCATTATTGTGAGTGTCCAGTCTGAGCAAAGGCAGCAGAAGAGGAAAGGTGGGGGGGCAGAGGAACGGGGGAATAAAACACCCCCCATTCAGCACATGACAGCACAGGGATGTTGAGGGATGATCTGCCAGCGAAGGCAGCAGGCTCAGAGGTGGCTTACGGGCACCGTGTTCCCCCTGATGTTCAAGTGCAAGTTCCAGACTCTCAGAAGGTGAAGAGACACCTGCCAAAATAAGAAATGTGGGTTTGGAAAGAGTGGAACTGTCTTGTGCAGCAACTGTTGGCTAAAAGGATCTGCTCCACAAAAGTAGCTGCGGTCATGTTTGAGAATGCAGATGGAAAACAGAACAGGCTCTTCAGCAACAAGAGGCTCCCAAGAGGTGTCTTTATAGCAGTATCATGTGTTTTAGAAACAACATCAGATCGAGGCATTATCTGGGGATCTGTGAGTCAGCTTATGTTTGGTACTGGGAGATAAATATGCTGTTTAAACACATAGAATAATACCCATCTCGAAGGAACAGCTCTGAAACTCAGGCAATCGATATGACCGGCACGTTTGCTAACGGCGTGCAGAGATCAGCCTTGAGGAGTTATTGTGGTTAAGCCCTGAAGAGTCAGGAAGAGCCAAGAAAATGCATTCCTTGGCTGAAGGAACTCCAGCCATGAGTAAGTGGTGATGGCCTCTGAGAAGCCATGGATGCCGTCCTTGCTCCAGCCCAGAAGTGCTGCAGCGGCTCCAGGTTATTTGATATTCTTCCAAAAAATATCTTTTGAGCCTCTGCCTCAAAGGGTGGGACTCATCTCAGCTGGCCTGAGACATTGACAGCACAGATGTCTCCATCTGAGCTAGTCCCACAGGTTTTCTCTGTACTCAGCAGAGATCTGTAGACATTCCAGCGTGGGGTTTTCCTGAGCTGCTTTACACGGGTGTCTACATCACAGCTCTGTGGCATGTACTCTCTCCAGGACAATCACTGTCCTTGTCCTGCTGGCCATGGTACTGCTGATCTAAGCCAGGATGCTGTTTGCCTTCTTAGCCACCTGGGCACTCTGCTGGTTCATAAGAGCTTGGTGAGCTCAAGTGCTGATTTTCTAGTGGGGTTTCCATAGAGGACTCAGAAAAGGATAAGCCAGATAAAGGAGGTAAGCAAGAGGATGAGCATAAAATTGAAAAGCTGTGACTTTCAGCCTGTCTTTTGCAGCCTTCAGCAAGAGATGACCTTCCAGGTTGGAGGGGAATTCCACAAGCAAGACTAAGGAGAGAGCTAAGAAAAAAACAGACCAAAATGTCAAACTCTGGGGGTTGCAAAAGGGTGAAACTACACAGAGAAAGTCGAAAAGAAGGAGCTGTTGTTTGGTGCAGGCTCGGGCTGTGAGGCAGTGGAAAGATGGAGTCACAAGGGCAATGCTTTTGAGGGATGAGCTGGGAAGACAATCCCAGCAGCGAAGCTTTATGAAGGAGTCCCAACATGCTGATGGAGAGGTGCTGTAAATAACCCTACCCCTCAGGCCAGCTTCCATCTCTTCAGCTTGCACAGAAACCTCATGACCGTGTAAAACAGCTCTTTATCATAACAAGGCCCATGAATTCTTTTTATTTTTATTATCTTTTTCATTCTCCTTTTTGCTCTGAAATGAATGGATTACCTTTGGGGCAAAACCAGGAAAGAAACAGATGATTTGCCTGTACACAGATCTCAAGCTAAGGAGCGAGGAGCATGAGGGGGAAATAACTCAGCTGGCGACACAGGGAGTTACGAGTGGGAACGTGGAGTTAAGAACGAGGATTTTTACGGTGGAGTAACTTTAACGACGCACAACTATAATTAAGTGCTGAAAAATAACAACCTCCCATTAAGTGATCACTTTATAGTCTCAAGAGTGAACATATAGCAGTCTCGATAATGGTGTCAAACCAGGATCTTCAATGGGGGATTAATGAGCAGTTAAAACACGAAAGCTCCTCGCCAGAAGGTTATCTCCAGGAAATGCCTGCGAGCTCGACTCTTATTACTTAAATAAACAGAGAATGGCATTGTGGAATATAAAATTTTTACATCAGCTTATAAAAATGTCAGAATAGAGGTGAAGAGGAACTACTTTACAGCAAATGTCCAGATGCTAACCTCTTTTCCACATCTTTTGCCATAGCTTTAACACCCCAAGCTCTTTGATTTGCCCGTGTGTATCATGCTGTGATCAACGGTATCATTTTAGGGAGTCATCTGCCCTGGAAAGTGGTTAGAGCAAGATCTATTCCATTAAGATATTGTTCCCATTCCTATGTTGTTTTTCTCTTCCTGTGCAAATATCTTCTTCTTCTGCACAAGCCCACAGAACATGATGGACCCCAGGTTGATGGTTAGAAAAGTTTCAGAAGCTGCTGGAGAACACCTAATCCAAGAGCTGTGACCGCTGATGTTATTTTCCTCAGCCTGGTATCTCACATTAGAGGGATAAGGATTAAAAAGGCTTAGGAAGGGGAGCTCATCCTGTGTTCGGATGAGCATTGCTTCGGAGATGGCGATTAAATGCTCCACTGTTTTTAGAGGATTTGCCTTGTGTGAGGTGATGCTGTAAGAGTCACCTGTCTACCTAGAAGGTGCTGATATGGCTGATAAAGAGGCAAGGCAGAAGGTTGGATGAGGGTGACTCAGGAGCAAAGTGCTCTCAGAGAAATTAACTCTCTGTAGACACCGAGATAATGAACTTATTTTAATCTTTGTCACGCAGGACTTAGTTCTCTTACGTGAACCCAAACTCCACTTTGGAGACAGTGATGGACAAGGTCTCTGGGTTGAAAAGCCATGGGGTTTCATGGATCATTGGCCACCTCTTGTCCCCAGAGAGAAGCAGTCCTTTGTGCCCCAGTTGACAGGACAAACACAGACTTACATCGAAATGAATGTAATTCAAGTTAGTCCGTGGAGGAGTATGTCTTAGGGCATAGTCAAGATATTAAAGCTCTGATATCAGATGGGTGGAGAAGCCATGGAAGCAAAGTCACTAGAGATGACTAGGTGCAGGGTTACCAACCACTTGTTGGGAAGACTCAAGGTATGGACTGGAAAAGCTCTTCAAAGTACCTGTGGTCTTCCTCATGAGGTCTGCACATCAGTGTTGGAGCAAAGGACCTGTTCCTAATACAGAATCACAGAATGGTAAGAGTGGGAAGGGACCTCTGAAAATCAGCGAGTCCAACCCCCCTGCCAGAGCAGGACAAAACTAGAGCAATACTTGACAGCTTGGGATGCCCTGGTTTGTGTGTTTGGTGCCTTAAGCTACTACACAGGCTGAGCTGGGGAAGTTCAGCCCAGACACAGCTCAGGTCACCATCGCTTTGTCCTGTCCCCACTACAGCATGACAGAATCAGGACCAAGAAGATGCAGATGACCAGAAATTGGCCCATGAAGTTCTTTGTTTTCCAATTTCTTCACTGCTGAGCTAAACTAAGCTGCATGTAAGCAGCTACACAGAGAGCATCCCAGTGGCTCTGCCAGCACCCACAATTCACAAACAACCCCCTGGCATCTTCTGTGTCCCTCAAAGCTTCTGTAATTACCCAAAGGACTTGTCCATCCCACCACCATCGCTCTGCTTCTGTACCTAGTGCCTGGATCAATCCCACAAGTAGCTTTTCCAGGAATGCCCTTGGCCAAGCGCTGCGCGTGTCGCAGTCCCACAGCTTTTCTTATAAATCTGCTTCTAGTGTCTGCATCTAAGATGAAAGAGGTCCACAGGACCACAGGATAAAGCCATGTGCTTTCCCACTGCATGATTACACTTGTAGCATCCCAGCTCCCTGATGCCAGCAGGAGCACGCTGAGGTCCACTCCAGCTTCCACAGCAAGTGCCACTCCTATCCAGCTTGCTAAAGTGAGCGCAGAGCATCTCATGTGGCCAGAAATCCCCTGTTTGACACACTGGAGATTGCCCTTCTATGGCTTGCACTTAACCTTCCCCACCTGACCCCAGCCACAGTCAAGTTCAAGCCGTTTCTCTTTGCGTCAGCTGGAGGAGGGGATTTTTGTGCAGCGTTTAAATCAAGTGCATGAGTAACTGGGAACAAAGCCTTTGGCAGCAGGAAATGCCCTTGAGAAGGCATTGGCTCTCACCACCTTCACAGCCTTCCAGCATCTGGCAGAGTCCTGGTGACCCCCAAAGCTCAGTTCGGTTGCTTCTGAATGGGACCTGCTGTGGGGAGGCCAGGTGGAAATTTGTTCCATGGGATTTGGTTCCCTTCTGGCATAGCTGGAGGAAAGAAGAAAAGAAAGGAATAAAAAGGAAAAGCTTATTGAATCATAGAATGGTTTGGGTAGGAAGGGACCTTTCAAGGTCATCCAGTCCAACCCCCCTGCACTGAACAGGGACATCTGCAACTAGAGCAGGGTGCTCAGAGCCCCGGCCAACCTCACCTGGGATGGTGCCAGGGATGGGGCAGCCACCACCTCTCTGGGCAGCCTGGGCCAGGCTCTCACCACCCTCTAGCATCAAAAATTTCTTCCTTGTATCCAGAGGTGAAACACCAGCTGATCTCACAGCTAAAGGTGCAGGAGAAGTAGATCACAGCTAGATCAGGTTGCTTAGAGCCCTGTCCAACCTGACTTAGAATCACAGTTTGCTTTCCAGAGCACAGCTTCTTAATACCTCACTTCTCTGCCCCCCTCTCATAACATTATCTCCTGGCTTTTGTTGAATGTAGACATCTAACAGGCAGCAGCTACCAAGACAACAAGCAAGAAACTTCAGGGCTTCAAATCAGGCTTTGAAGCTTTTTTACCCGGGGCAGTGTTTTTGGTGCAGTGGCTCCTGCTCCACAAATGGACACAGCACTGAGGACAACCAATCCCTGCTCCAGAGAATGGGCTGGCAACTGGGAGGCAGGAGCACAATGTATGTCCCCATAACAGCTGAATTGGCCTGAGCTTTACAGAGCTAATCAGCCATGAAAATGCCCCTCCTGGAAGAATTGACTTTAATGATGAGAGACATTCTCTTTTGAGCCTGATCAAAAGGGTAGGAGGCCTTTCGGGGAGATTTCAGCTCATCCTTCAGAGCATCCCTTGTAGTCCCTTGTAGTCAGAGACCGCAGGCCTGGCTCAGAGCTTTCTCTTAACCCTCTCCTGCCCTGGAGATGGCAATTTCCAAAGCTTAACTGAAGAATTAATACAAGACTTGTGCTATTATTATTATTCAATTCAATTCCTTGTCTTGGAGATCTTCCTCATGTGTTTCTCCCAACCCTGAGTGTCTGCAGGTGCTGGTGACTCGATTCTCTTCCCCGTCTCCATCACCCACACCGCCCTTGGCCATCAGAGTTGAGTCTATTTCACGTGCATTTAGCCAAAGAAAACTGGTGGGAATGTCACAGGTTTCTGGGATATTTGTCCTAGTGACAGCACAGGCAGAGAGTCTTCTCCACAGAGTAGCAGTGGTTACCATGGAGTGTCCCGTGATTGCTCTGGAGTCCTTGTGAGTCCCTGATGGGGACTGAAATGCCCAGAGGTGATTCTGTGTAGTGACCTGTGATGGAGACCCACGCAGTGATGATGGCACCTATGGCTGTGCAGAAGAAAGCCTGGTCCTTCCTGGTGTCTGGGAACAAATACTGATAGACCCTTCTAAGCACAAAAAAACCCAGGCTTTAGGTTTGAAAGCAGATGGTGGTAGATGATACCAGGGATTGTCCTGATGAAGAACCTCCTAGAACCTCTCACTGGAACTGTCTTTGCACATTGGGTTTAGCCCAATGTCCTGGCACGGCTAAAAGGATACAGTTCCTGGCTCCTACCCTTACATCCATGTCCCGCATCCAATCTCACACTCACACAGCCCACAGATGGGGCTTTATCTCCAGCATACACAGGGCTGTTCTATCTGTGCCTGCCTTTAGACTGGTGATGCCAGCAGGACCCTGTGTTGCAGCCATATCACTATTTTCCCTTGTTACTCTCTGGATAGTCCTGAGGCAGCAATTTCTCCTCTTGATTCCCATCTCTGAGCGTTGTCTCCTAACAGCCCAGCCCTGGGGGCTCTGAAATGTGATAGAAATGATGGGGTATTTTTCCTGCTTCACAGCTGAGTTGCAGAGACCATCTGGGCTCTGGCTGAGGAGCCTGGATTTAGGACATGGCTACAAAGGAGTCAGGAGTTGAGATTTTCATGGGTTGGGTAAAATCCCCTCTGCTAGTGAGGTGGCCAGCATGAAAACAAGTGGTTGTGGTTTACCCTGGAGGAGGATACTGACCCTGGAAGAAGATATTTCTCTCTGTGAGGTCAGCTTGATCTCTCCTACTAGTTATTAGCAATACTACCTGGTTTTGCAGCAGCATGTGAGGCTACAAGCACAGAGGACAGGTTGGCTGTGCTTCTCTGGTGAGGGTAGTCCCTCCCATGGGGCAGTGACATGGGGGCTAAGAGAAGTTGCACTTTTTGGGTCCCTGTGATCAGCCGCAACTTCCCAGCCTGGGGTGGAGATGGCTCAAAGTTTAGGCCCAGCAGTGGCATCATCCTGGTCTCTCTCCTGCTGACTCCATCAAAGGCATTTCATGAACCCTGAGCAAAATACTTGTATCTCAGTTAACTATGGAGAGCAGAGAAGAAAGCACTGGCATGTCTGCGAGCAGTGCTGGAATATAAATCCTTTCTCCTCCCTATCTTCAGGTACAGCAATTAACAAAGTGATGGGAGTGAAATGATGGATTCAGCATGATCTGAAGACAGATCTTTCCAATTCCTCTGCAAGTTCTCTGTAACAGGCCAGCCTGAGGTAGAGCATTATGAATTTATGGCCCATCTGAGCTGCCATCACAAGCTGCTGCGCCTTAGCGCTCTTCTCCGTGCTGAAAGCCAGACAAGCCCCTGCTGTGGGTCACGAGGGAATAGTCACCAGTGTCACGTGTTGGAAGGGACCTCTGGAGAACATTGAGTCCAACCCCTCTGCCAGAACAGGATCACCCAGGGCAAGCCACACAGGAACAGATTCAGGTGGGTCCTGAAAGTCTCCAGAGCAGGAGACTCCACAACCTCTCTGGGCAGCCTGTTCCAGGCTCTGCCACCCTCACAGGAAAGTTTTTCTCATGTTGAGGTGGAACTTCCCGTGTTCCAGTTTGTGTTCATGGCTGGTTGCCCCTTGTCCTATCCCAGGGCACCACTGAAATGAGCCTGGCCCCTTCTACTTGACCCCCACCCTTCAGATATTTTTTTAAACATCCATAAGATCCCCTCTCAGGCTGCTCCTCTCCAGGCTAAACAGCCCCAGGGCTCTCAGTCTTTCCTCAGCAGAGATGTTCCAGTCCTTTCAGCATCCTCACAGCCTCCGTGGACTCTCTCCAGTATTTCCCTGGCCCTCTGGAACTGGGGAGCCCATAACTGGACACAATACTCCAACTGCGGCCTCACTAGTGCAGAGTAGAGGGGAAGGAGAAGGTCCCTTGACCTGCTGGACCCAGAAATGAGTTTGTATCATATATATATGAGTCCCTGAAGGACTTGCCAGCAGAACAAGTCTCTGCCCAAGCAGCTCATCCCACTCCTGGGCTTTCTAACATGGCTCTGCACTTCATGGGGAGGGAGGAGTTCAGTCTCCATCACCAAATCCTCATGGTATTACCAGGAAAGGAGACAGTTACTCACAGCAGCTTCACTGAAGCAGCCTGTCCAGTCTAGAGAGAACATTATGATGAGTTCATTGTCCAAAGTTGATGGTCGCCTAGTGGGAAAGATGCCTAGTTGCTGCCCAGCCACTGTGGATTCTTGTCCATTCTCAGCCCTGATAATTTCTTGCAGTGATTTATTTAAGCCTATATCAGGATTGATCAAGAGCTAGGTCTGCAAGCCAAGTCTATCACTCTTGGGCCTGATTTTTTATCATAGGACAATCCATCCTGCCATGACAGTATCTCTTTATCATGGAACAATCTTGCTCTGAGCGTGTCACCACCTTATTTTTCATTCACGGGTCATCTGGTTTTGTTTATCATTCACTAAGAGGAAAGCATGTGTTCAGCCATTTAGGTTAATTAATAGATGATGTTGCTCTTCAGGGAGTGAGATGAGGAAAACACATACGAGGTTGAGAAGTGTCGGTCAGACGAGTGTAAGGCAACATGTGCTCATAAATTTTGCATCCCCCGATCTCTCTGCCTGCAGAGTGATGTTCTCACCTCTCCCGGGCTTTAGCAGGACAACCAAGCAAAACAATGCCTGAGTTTATGTCAAATCCACGGCGAGTCCATGTCTCATGTTCCTACTCCAAGTGGCACCTGGGCAACCTCGATACCCTTCCCTTAAAGCCCAAGGGTGAAGCTATTCCCTCTTCCCAGGAAAACTATCCCTGCTGCAGAGCTGGCATTTCAACAGCATGATTCATCTGTCAGGGTTGGGGAACTATCTGTCGTCTCCATGCTTCCCCACACACCCGAGGTTGTGGTGCTGTCCTCTGAAGTGGCCCCTGATGGACCACAGGGCAACGGCAACACAGAGAAGACACCCTGATGGAAAGGTCCTCTGCAACCAGCAGGAAATTCCAACCTTATCTAGAGATGTTGTGGGGAACCATTTAGCAAATTAACAAAAAAGTCCTGCATGAGCTATAGGTGGCCTGAAGAAGGCTGGGAAGAGACTGGTCAAGCTTTTATCTGCTGGTTTGATGATCAAGCAAGTTGTAATATGTTCACATCCAGGGCCACTTATGCAGTACAAGTAACAACTAACGACAAGATATTGATTAGGGTGGGGCAAACCTTCAGTGCACCTACCTTGAAACCACTGATGAATCACAGAATCATTTCAGTTGGAAGAGACCTTTAAGATCATTGATCCAACCATTAACCCAGCACTGCCAGGGCACCACTGACCCATGGTCCTCAGCACCACATCTCAGTTGCCCACTCTCTGCCTGGACCATTCCATGCCCTTCTCCCTCCAGCCTGAGGATGCACAAGATGGGTTTATGCTCACCAGGCATTAGCACAGCCTTGACACCATGTTGGGTCCCACAAGCTGTCTCCATGTCCTTCAGCTCTTCGGTGGAGCTGTGTACCCCTCGCACTTCTGCCTGCCCCTGCCCCAAACCACTCCATCAAATTCTTCTCTACCACCTCCTCAGTGGACACATGTAGACCTTCCTTTTGAAGGGACGCACACCTGTGTGCTTTGAGCTTTGGAAGGAGCTATTTTTTCAGCTGCCTGCTTTCAAGAAGGTGCTTAATAGATGCCAACAACCACCTTCAGAGCAGGGCAGGGGTTAGGCACAGAAGATTCTGTGTAGGCTGTAGTTAGAGAGGAAGCTGTGTCTGTGT
Organism: Megaceryle maxima; assembly: GCA_024605025.1. NCBI lineage: Eukaryota > Metazoa > Chordata > Aves > Coraciiformes > Cerylidae > Megaceryle > Megaceryle maxima. The sequence continues at coordinate 5,792 of JANHGN010011670.1, read as the reverse complement.
AGGTCTTCGCTCTGGCTGTCCATGGTCTTAAGGTGGCCTGCCTGAGATGGTGAGGGTTTTTAAGTCTAGCCCAACACCAAGTCTTCTCCTGCACCACCCCAAAAGAGTCTTTGTGGTTTTAAGGCAAAAAAAAAAGAAAAAATAATGGTGGGTTTTCAGAATTTGCTCCACGCATAACTGCTTGAGTTGGAAGGAGAAATGTGACTTTCACAAGACTCTGTTTTCTACTGGCCTCTGAGGGACAGAGCTCACCAAATCTCAGAATCACAGCATGGTTTGGGTTGGAAGGGACCATTAAAGGTCACCTAGTTCCACTCCCCCTGCAGTGAGCAGGGACATCTGCAACTAGATCAGATTGCTCAAAGCCCTGTCCCACCTGACCTTGAACACTTCCAGGAATGGGACATCTACAACCTTTCTGGACAACTTGTGTGAGCATCTCAGCACTCTCATAGTGAAGAATTTCATAGTAAATCTTTCATTTATTGAATATAATTAAAATTCATTTGCATAGTAAATCCTCTCCTTGCAAGACTCTTCTGGCAGCTTCCAGCACTGACAGAAGCTTGGAGACCCAGCAACCTTTTGGTGGCATCCCTTTGCTGCAGCCAGGTGCCTTGATTTAAGAGAAATACGGTGTGCCACATACCCATGCAGCACTGGCATCAACTGGGAGATGCATTCAAGCACCCTCTGAGAGCTTTCAATTGATCTTCTCCTGGCACACAAGCTGCCTGCTCTGGTGGCATGCTTGAAGAACCCACATCACAAGGAGTTCAGTAGGATTCCTGTCCACCTTGTTGAGTTGTTGACCAGAATTACACCACAAAGAGCTTTGCCAGGTGATGCCAGCTGTGCTTGGAGACTCTTGGACTCCACAAGTGATGAAAAAGCTTGTGACAAGGACTCAGCTGTCAAGGCTGTTAGCAAGGGGAAAGAGCTCACTTCCCCCGAGCAGTGTGGTGGACGCCACACTCGTGAGCAGAGAGGCCCTTGTCTGCTTCAGCATTCTGATGTGACTTGAAGACACAGAAGGAGGAGACCTGCTGGGAAAGAAGAAGCTATTTTTTGTTTGGAGGTTACAAAAAAAAGCATTTGTGACCGCAGCCGCCTTACAAACAGAGGCCCCTTATTGTTTGCAGGGACACCCTTGGCAACCCTTCTTAGAAGCCTGGATAGGAACCAAGAAGGGCTTTGTGAAGCCTTATAAAAGGGCATTATGAGCGGGGGGCCCCACAGGCGGCTGGGTCAGCCCTCTCTAGAGGGTGTTGTGGGAAGCAGGAATCTCCAGGAGATGTTTTCTACTGGAGCCAGTCTGGTGCCAGGCTCCCATGTGCTGAGAATGGGACCATTGCTCCCACCTCCCTCCTCAGAATATCCTCACAGTCAGTAGAGAAGCTGTTTGTGAAGTTGAGCAGTTGATGAGGGCAATCTGTCTTGAACATCATCACTGAAAACTACCACGGTCAAACCAAGTAGTGGATGAAATCGGGGTGAAGGATTTTGGGTCCAAGGCTGCTCTGCCGGAGAACATCTGAGCAGCACTGATCATATGTCCCAAACCAAGAAAATCCTGCTTTCCTGTGAAAATGCTAAAAGACCACCTGGTGAAATCCAGTTCTTGTGGTTTAGGGGGATACTAGTGATCGTATCTTACCCCTGAATCAGGTCCTTGGGTTATGGAAAGGATTTTCCTTATCTCTGGTCACTTGACATCATGAATAATGTCTAATAGCTGAGAAGTACTACCCTCTGGAAGGAGGCATGAGTGTCTTATAGACAATAAGGTAAAGATGTCTTCATCCCAGATGTATACACATGGTCTTCCACTGCAGGGGGTCTCCCCCTGTTGGCTTTCTGGCTGGAGGACCATCTGCCTTGAGAAGCTGACACGGGGCAGCTCTATATGCCAGATATGGCAAGAGGCATCTACAAGTTTCCTCAGGAAGGATGGTCTATAAGTCAGGGCTGGTTTTCTGTCTCCATATCTTGGGAGGTCTTGTTGAGCCAGGAGGTAGTGATGTGGAAGCTCCCAAATCATGTCTGTGTGCTTGTAAGACCAGAAGTATGTATCATCTTGTCGGTGGTGTGAGCAAGCCAGCCCTTCAGGAAGAGGAAGAGGTTGGTTTACGTGGCAGCCACAGCCAGGACTGCTGCTTCTGCAAACCAACTCAGAGCAGAGTCAAAGACACTCCTGCTTAGCTACCAGGAAGGAAAACCAGGCCAGTGCCAACCCTGGGTATATCCGATGGAGGTGACAGCAGTGGGGAACCTGGACCACAAACCTTGCAGGGTGAAGCCACAAACACCATGGGGGCTCTGAGGGATGGTGCTCTTCCTCCTTTTTCCCTTGGTTTCATGACAAGGTCTACCCCAATGCCAGCCCTCTTGGCACAAGATAAGTAGGATGTGGCCATACGATGGAGGACCCTCTATTTTGACACGAGAGCTGCACATCTGTCCTTTTACTGGGACGTGCAGGCTGAGACCATCCATGACCTGGTGTGTGCCTGTGACACTGTGCAAGGGGGTTACATCCGGGGCCTTTGATGCCTGTGACTGCCAAGAGTGTTGAGACCATCAAGATGAGGCCATTGGTGGCTCTTTGCTTGTACCTGAGGGGCTCTTGAGAAAATAGGAGGGTGGCATGAGCCATTCTGCAAGCCCCCTTAGGTGATAATGCCCACGGTTGCCTCTCACCAGAGCACTCACAGACCCACCATGGTCTGGCAGGGGTGAGATCAAGCTACATCCCTGGTGCCTTGTATGTGGGCTCCACCTCCTGGCTGCTCTGCAAACCCCACTACCCTCAGCCTTGCTGCTGTCCCAGCAAGGACAACACCAGCTGGACAGGCAAGGCCACCACCACCTTCTCTGCTCCCTCCCGGACACTTCTCCATGCAGCCGTGCTGTACAGCCTGTCCTTTTCCTGAAGAGATGTTGAACCACATTCCAATTGCCAGGGGTTTCCTCAGGAAATGCTCCTGTTGCAAACGGAGCAGCTCCATCTCATCCCCTTCTGACCTTAGTTTGGAGCTGGATATAATCACCCCGTCCTTCACCTGTCAGGCTGGATCTGTAGCACCTTCCAGCTGAGCCGATCTTCAGCCCTCCAGGGGATTTGGCTGGTGCTCCAAGCTCCCTGTGTTGAGAAGCCCTGCCCGAGCCATGGGTCTTTGCTGATAGGAGGAGGCTTTGCAACTCACTGTGACAGCGTTTGAAGAAGCCCAGCCTCCACAAGCTGTACTGTAGCCAGGTGAAGCTTTCTCAGCGAGGATAAATTTGCCAAAATTAGGATCTCAGCCTATTTACAAATTCAAGCCAAATTCTATTTGGCAGACAAAGCCCTCTGCAGAATCTGGGCAGCGGGGTTGCTGGAGCGACTCTGTTTTACTGGTAAAGTCAGCAGTGGCTGCACCAACCTGCCCCTGGGGTTGACCCTGTGGATCTCTGGGATGCCTTGATGCCTTCAACCCCACACTATAGGACTATAGGGGTAGTCTTGGGGTCCCGGCAATCCATGCAGCAGTGCTTCCATTTCAACCACTTCTCCCTTGCTGTAACAACAGGGCTGGCTGGTATCTTGACATAGGTCAGGGCTCTCTTGTGGTCTGTCCTGATCGAGCCATTCAACCAAGTGTGAAGCATTTAAGCATTTGCCAAGGTGACGCTGGGAACAGCTCTGGCCAATAGTGCAGGACATTCTCCTAGAAAAGAGAAAATTGCAGCATCTTTCTCTTTTCTCTTTCATTACTCACACAGAATTGCCTGATGTCAACAGAGAGATGGAGAAGAGCATCCCTCAGCTCTGACCTCTCTCAAGGATCTCCCAGCAACCTGGTCCACATCTCCCACCAGGAGATGCTGCAGAAGCAGGGAAGCTACGAAGAGCTGAGTTCTTCACGTGCTGTCTACGGGCCCGTGTGGCTTTCCGTCAAGAGAAACATTCCTGACAAGCATAGAAATAATTGAAGATTTTGATTTTCTGGGTTATGACAAGGAAAAGAAAACAAACAACCAAACAACAAAAACCAATGCAATTTTCTATTTGGCATTTGGGAAGCAGACAAGGGCTGCCAACAAAACCCGAGTGGTTCAGGGGTCGCACAGATGAGAGAGCTGCAAGAAATGTGATTAATAGACAGGGGAACAGGCTGGCAAGGAAGATGCGTTTTCTAACAGCCAGGAGAAGCTCTCCAAGAAAGGGATGAGAGTCCCACCGTGGACAACTTGCAATTTCCAATAAGCTACAACCCCAAAAAACATCCCGCTGAGGATGGTCCCATCCTGCAAACCCACACTGGTGGGCAGGGCAGCCGCTGGAGCTCAGCTGCCTCTTTTGTCTGCAATTGCTTCTACTTTCTCACATGCTCCAGACTTGTAAGACTGGCTCTGAAAGTGATGAGCAGTTGCAAGATTAATTGCTTTGAAAGCACAAAAGGAACAGAAAACGCCTGAAGGCACTGGGACAGATAATATGTTGTATTCATAAAGGTTTTAATAATTTATTGCCGGCAGCTGTATGAAGTTATTCTGTCCCCTTCCACTGCTCCTCTTCAAGGACAACTCAAGGCAGCTTGATTCCTGCTCAAGGAGCGCAAATCAAAGGATGCCTTGAATGGAACAGAGTCATGTTTTATTAACCAAAGAAACTTGTTTGCTCGTAAGAAATTAAAAGTGCTTTTACTGAGTTCAGGGCTCATGAAAAATGCCAAATGAAGACCCTGGAATGGAAGGTGGTGGTTGCGTCGTCTCTCTCTAGGGAAAGAGAAACCTGCTTGGGGTAAGAAGTTGAGCATGTCTTTAAAATTAAGCATGCACCAAAGTGATTTCCTGAATTAGAGCCCCAAATGCTGCACGCTGCCATGCTGCAGGACTCTGCTACAGAGCCCCATGTCTGTTGGCACTGAGAAGGGTGGACATCTGTCTGGGATTACCCCTTTGGATGTCAGCACCTTACTGGCAATTCCTGCAATGAGGAATCATAGAAATGTCTGGGTGGGAAGGGACCTCTAGAGGTCATCCAGTCCAACCCCCCTGCTGAGAGCAGGGATATCTTCAACCAAAACAGGTTGCTCAGAGCCTTGTCAAGTCTCACCTTGAATGTCTCCAAGGATAGGGCCTCAACCACCTCCCTGGGCAACCTGTTCCAGTGTCCACCACCCTCGTGGTAAAGAACTTCTTCCTAAAGGGGAATTTGTTTTTGTGAAGATGATCCTGTTCCCTTACAGCCATAAACCCAGTGATCAGTGATGAAAGACCAGAGAAGCTTTCCTAGGAGGATAGAGGAGTGGAAGGGGAAGATACAGGAGGCTCAGGTGGCCAAGAAGGCCACCAGCATCCTGGCTTCTGTCAGCACTGGTGTGGCCAGCACAATGTAGGGCAGGGATCGTCCCCCTGGACTGGGCACTGGGGAGGCTGCCCCTAAAATCCTGGTGTCACTTTTGGTTCCCTCACTCCCAGAAGGATATTGAGGGGCTGGAGCATGGCCAGAGAAGGGCAATAGAGCTGGGGAAGGGTCTAGAGCAGGAGTGAGCAGCTGCGGGACCTGGGGTTGTTGAGCCTGGAGCAAAGGAGGCTCAGGGGAGACCTTCTGGCTCTCGACAACTCCCTGAAATTCAGGAGTTAGGAGCCAGGTGGGGTTGGTTTCTCTTCCCAAGGAACAAGCTCCAGGACAAGAGGAAGCAGCCTCCAGCTGCCCCAGGGGAGGTTGATGTTGGAGCTGAGGAACAATTTCTTCCCCTTGCGGGTTGTCCAGGGCTGTCCCAGGCTGCCCAGGGCAGTGGTGGAGT
>JANHGN010011668.1:15239-75175 GCA_024605025.1 Megaceryle maxima | reverse complement strand
GCAATGTGTGTTGCTACAATGTGGAATAATACTTCAGTGTTGTAAGTGAATGGTGTGCTAGGAAACACTAATCCCTTGTGTATAGTAACAGGAAGTATGAATATTACTTATTAATAATAATAATATAAAACACCTTTGCACACATGTGTTTTTTTTTTCCTGGGCATGTCTACCTTTTTGTAAACAACAATGAATTGTAATTACAGAAAATTGGTGAGAAGCAAGGTTGTTTTGTGTAATTAAGATCTGTTTGTGTTTTTTTTTTTTTAAAGCCTTCAGAAGTTGTAAGAGATGGAACTTAGCTGTGTGTGAGGGATGAATGTTGTGCAATAATGCCCCTTCATTCCCCTTTCATAATAAATCTCCACAGAGTATTCATCTGAAGGGCTGGATGCCAAAAAGAACAGGTTTGACTTGTCTGTGAGGATTTACACCACAGTAAAATGCACAACTGCTTTTGTAGAGGTCATTGTGAAGGTCACGGAGCCAGCATGCACTGCTGAGTGAGAGCAGCCTTTAACAGTGGTGTGAGAGGTTGGACTGGGTGAAATCAACACTTAAAACCTTCCAAGAGTTGTAGTAATAAGCTGAAATTGTTAAAACACGTGACTTCAAAGCATGTATGCTCTTTAGCAAGAAATGAATGATGTATTTTCCAGAAGCTGGCATCTCATGCTCTCTGCTTAATGTAGCTCAAAATGCAAGAGTTTGCTTGATTCCTGACAATTAACATTGAAATAATTTAACATGTCTAATATAACCACCCTCAAACCACTGATGATTGCCTCTCCCCAGTTTAAAATAAACAAAAAACCAAAACCCTCACTGATATTTAGGTGGATTTAATCACCTGAAATTTGGCACACCTTTTTTTTACAAATAAGGTCTGAGTTTGACCATAGGGTCACTATGTCTTTAAATAAAAGATGATGATCATTTCAAATGGCAACCGGCCATCGGTGGGGTTTAGTGCAGAGATTAATTAGTAAACTTTGGAATGCGCTACAGCAAATGGACCTGATTGGCAATAGCATGTGGAGCAGCAACTGGTGGAAAGCTAGTGCTGCTCAGTGGCAGAAGGATTTCCAAAAAGACTTAAGAGTGCTGGGGAGTGCTCTGCTTTAAATGGCACTGTGCTGATTGCATCAAACTGCCAGTTTTCTATTTCTGCAGATTAGTAAATGCACAGATTAAAGAAATGTGACATGCATTTGGAAAGAGAGCAAGTTTTCTGTTTTGATGTGATTAGGTGCACCCCATCCATAAACAGTGATGCCTCTGAACATCGGTTTATGGAGTATTATGGTTTGTCTGCGGTGCATTTTGCAACTTTTTAAACTAGGAAGATAAATGTGAAGGATACTGTTGAGTGGTGAGGTCAGAATTATTCAAAAAAGATGTGGCAGTAAATATGATTAGTTCAATGGCTATTTCTTAGCATTTCAGTCTACTTTTAAAAATAGTATAGATTACTGAGTATGTGTTCGCATGATTTGTAAATGCTTACTGCCTTCCTTTTAAGGTTTTAAAATACATGATTAGGGAAATACGGAAACTTTCTCTGTAAGGTAGCTTTCTAAGGATGCTCGATCTATTTGGCATGAGTAATAGACCCCATTACACATAGTCCCTAGTGGGACTATTTTCTCAATTTGTTTAGGCCATGAGATTGGGGCCCAGATAATAAAATTAAGATGATTTATGTAATAAGTAACTACTCTTGAGAGGTTACTTAGAAACTCTATATACTTCTTAAATCTCTCTTAATGTTGTCGCATTAGTCTCTCGATGCCCACCATCAGTTAGAGAGGCATGGTCAGTCAGGCATCTGTTTAAATCAGTAAAAAAACATCAATGCCACCAGTGGGTCTTTGTTTCAAAAAATGGTCCACGCAACTTGAATAGCCTGGTAAAATTCATATTACTGCACATATCCTGAGTATTGAGTAGGAGTCTGCTCTTGTGGACTAGTTAATGGTGTCTCTGGAATAGTCATGTACAATTTTTGATCTAAAACTGGCGGAGGTGCTTGATCTCCTAAGAGATGGATCATCCTGGCTTTGATCCAGAAAACCCTTCAGCATGTGATTTTTAAATCAAACAAGCACGTACTCCTCCTGGCTTCACTCTCGACTCTGTTACCTTGTCCTCGTTGCATTTCAGTCCCTAGGGCCCACCGAGGTATAGCGGCGGATCTGTGGACCAGGCTGGCATCTAGTACCTGCTTGTGAACTACTCCACTTCTAAGCTGTTAAAATGGTCTCCAGAAGGAGAGGGAGTGGAGACTGGAGTTGTCAGGGTGCTGGTGGTTTCTCTGGAGGCCTGTTTCTGCAAGTTTCTGCTTCCTAGACCCTTGTGTTTATTGCCATAGGTAATTGCAGCAAAGCGGATGGGCTCTGTTTACGCAATCAGGTTTAGGCTTGCTTGGCTTTGTTAGACTGGACTTGCAGGCCACAATTCAGACAAAGTAATTGGTATGTGACTGCTGCTTTGATTTTGTGAGGCTCTTTGTGTGCTGAAAGCCGAACCATTTTAGTTTTCTAAGCAGAACCTGTGTTTCTGAATCTGGGTCTGAGCCCCAAGTAAATGTACAATAAAATTTCCTGATATCCAATAGATTTGTTACCTTGACATGCCTTTAAGTGATCCCTGTCTGTAAATCTGCAGAGAATTGGGGCATTACAGGGTCTTGCAAAATGTTCAGAGATAGTATTTATTAAAAACTGCTTAACTTATGCTCACAGATTATTTGTGTGCACGTGTGTGTATACATACATAGCAGAAACCCATGCAGACAAAAAGCATCTCATTTAAAAATGCAATGTCTGAGTACTGCAGTCAGCTCTCTAATTACTGAGACTCTTATTCTTTTAAAAATGAAGTCTGCTTTGTGTATGTACAATATACACATCCAAGCACATTACAAAGCATTATGAATAATTAAAAGCAAACTGTAGCCCTTGACAGAAACAAATGCAGGTACATTCAGCGATGTATTATCCTTGCTGGGCTGCTGGTTTGTTGTGGCTTAGCTGCTTGTATGAATTATGGAGCACTCTTTGTAGCACTTGAGGGTTCCCTTTTAGTATCGGCCTAAACCTAACATAGGGAAGCTTTAAAAAAAAAAAAAAAAAAAAAAAAAAAAAGTCTGAATTTCCTTCCCTTGATAGCAGCAAACAGTCCCTGCAAACTCCCTAGTTTTGCTAGATGCCCTGGAGCAGAGCAGTGGAGCTGCTGGAGTAGCTGAGGCTGGGGGTTTGGTGATTTCGTAAGGTGAGCTGCTTTTAGGCTCTGGCAGGCGTTTTTCCTTGTAGGTCTCTTAGACACACCAGCTATGGAGCTCAGTCCTGGAAACGAATGTTTCAGCTGACATGGCAATGGCTGTGAAAAGGATGGGGAGAGAGAAGTTAAAGCAGTGTCATGTTTTAGCTCTAACCCAGGATTAATGCGAAACCAAAGGAGAAAACATGGATTTCTCAGTATATTACAGGTTGATAAACGTTTCTGTGCAGAGCTAGAGCAAAGTTATTTAGGCTGCTGGTGATTTAAAGGATTTGGTTGTTTCTTAAAGCTTTTACATATGACCTTACCATCTTTTGCTGACAATATAATTTTTCTGAGGGTTATACATCTTACCTTCATTTTCTTTTTCTTGTCAGATCTTGGACAGATCAAAACAAAACCCAAAAAACCCACCCTGGATTATTAAGCTAAATGTGCTGTGAAAGCTTCTTGAACAGCTTGCCTTGGCATGATGAAATTAATGTGATTATAGTCCAGCAATGGGGTGTGTGTGTGAAATACCCCTCCAAACTGTCAGCACTTGGGAAAGGAAACACAAAAACCTGTTATTATTCATATGTACTCTGGAGTTTCTGATTTGCTCCCATTGACTTGAGTGATATGGTATCAGTTACTGCGATGCCTGTAGCGACGGGTTTGTGTTTCGTGTAACGAAGTGGAACGGCGATGCAGATGCACAGTAGCCCAGTGTTGCTGCATGGATGGCTTCCAGGTAGATGGAAACTTGGACTGACCGGCTTAGGAGGCAATTCTCTGTGGTCAGCCAAAAATCAGGTCTTGCTGGTGAGTCTGGAAGTGTGTTTGTGTGTGCGCACGTGTTGAGCTCTTCTATACCTGTGTGATTCTACTGCTGATTAGGCTCAAAAGGCTTGGCAAATCCTATTTGTGTGGGAAGCTTGAGTGCAAAAACTTGCCTAATTATTTAAATCAATATAATCCTCCTTAAGGCCTTTTGGAAAGCACATCTAAGCGAGCGGTATTTTAAGTTAACACGGTGTCTTTCGTGTTCACAATAAAGCTAGTTTTGTTTGAAAAGGGTGTGCTTATGGTTACCTTCTCCAAACTTTTGCTGTATTAAATGTGGAAGGACTCCGTTTTCCTGCATGCACACATTGTCTTCTGTGAAATTTGTACTTAGAAGATCTAATATCTTCAGGTTTGCTTTATGATCAGCAATTCTTTGAACTTGCAAACAAGAAAGTGTGGATAACTTCAAATAACCTATTTGAAGTCTCATTCTCAGGAATGCTTATGTTGATTTTGACCTTATAATGTGAAGTTTGATCTTTATCTCAAAACTGTGGTGTTCTAGCGGAAATGTAAATACTGTTTGGACTTTTTTTAGGTATCTTTAAAATACAGTTTCTTAAAGACAGGGACTTTATTCCAGAGACCTGGGATATTCAAACCATGGAAACACATTTCTGTTCATAAGGGCCCAGATTCAGCAGCTGATCTCAAATCAGCAAAGCTCACATGCATGTGCTTTTGTTCAGGAGACACTATGGTGGTTTAGACTTGAATATAACACTTTTGGTAATTGCAGAGCTTTGTAGACTAGAGAAAGGCTAAGGGTGGAAGCTGACTAAGATGATTTAGCCTTCTGTGTAAGCACAAAAGGCTGCAAGTTGTCTTGTTGTGTTTGGTTTTGAAAAACACTTTGACATCTCGCCTTTATTCTTGAACATCTGCTTTAGATTGTTTGCCATAAAAGTGTAAGAATTAATCTTGCCCTTGTTTTTGTTATTGCTACCAGAAACCAAACTATTTTTATTACTTCTTGTATAGAGATTTGGATCATGACCTATTTTCAGAGTTGAGGAGAAAATGAGTTTGTATTTTTTCTTTTCCTTCCTCACACTTCCCCCAAGCTTACAGGTAAACTTAGTTAAATTGTAATTTTTAAGTCCACAAAAATATTGGGCACAGCTTGTTAAACTGTATAGTAAGCTCTGCTTTGCTTTGTTTGGACCAATATTAAGAATTTTAAGGGAATTCAAATGATCAGCTCATTTTGATTTGTTTCTCAGAGCAGCAGCTGCCCTGAGCCAGTGTAAGGCATTTGCATCATCTATGGAGAGTGTATTTCCATGCAGTAAAATATGTACTAACATATGAAAGTCAAAGAAATTAAAACTTTCCTATATGTTTAGTCCTTTGATTAACAAATGTTCTTAATACTTGTTCTTGGGGCTTTCTATTTTCTTGGGTTGAATCTTGCTTGTGTTGTTTCCCAAGGAGCAGCGAGTAGCTATGACATGCAGTGTCAGCATCAGCCCTGATCTTCAGCACACCACATTTTAGTGATTTCTTTCCCCATGTTGTATATTATTAAATTTCAGGGCATTCTGATGATGTGGGTTCATCCAGTACTTATGTTTGAGTGTTTAGTAATCTTGCTTTCTACAATGGAAGCGTTGTTTTTTGTCTTGTTATAAGCCCATAGCAGGAAATACACAGGCAGCCTCTCTAAATTGCTTGAAATCTGATGTTTGTGCTGCAGTTGCTTTCACAGCAGTCTCCTCTTTCAGAATCTGTGGTGACACTCATGGTCTGTTTATTTATTTATTTATTTTATTTGAATACAAGTGTTTTAGCAGAAGGGTTCATAAAGAAGCCAGTGGAAAAGATAAAACAGATGAGGTATCTCTTTATTTTAGAAATAGAGAATTAGGATTTTTCTGTGGCTAAGTGAAATTACTGGGTGATTGTATCACTTTCTGCAATTCTTGGGGTCATCCAGGGCTTACAAATAGACTTTCTGATTCTGTTCTTTCAATCCTGTCCAAAGTACTGCTAAAATTCAGGTGTCATTGGAAGTACATGCAACTTTAAAAGGGGTCCTGTGTCTGCGGTTCAGATTTAAGCATCATTTTGATATCCTTACTTAAAACATAGTTGGAAACTTTTGCAGAAGAAACTAAACCTCTCTCTGGAAGGACAAAAGATTATGTTTTGTGCATCTTAAAAATGAAGTTGCTTCTGCCCCAGGGAGTTTTTCTGTTTAGTTTGAAAAAAACCCTAATGTGACTTTTCAAAGCTGTGCCATGAACTGTGTGTTACGTTTGCAGTGTCTCTTCCTGTCCCCAGAATAATCGGCTGATGTCTGCGTGTGTGCTCTGTGTGTGAATGAGGAAAGAAGGCTTGAAGTAACTGTAACATAAAGTGAAAATGTAGTAATTTCTAAATATATTGCTCACAGGTTTCGGTTTTCATTTCAAATTTATAGTGAATGTAGTCCACAAAGACTGTGAAAACATCACATATTGCTTATGTGTGATAACACTTCCTTAATTTTCTTTTAGACTTCAGTGTTTCTAAATTCTTTTTATCTTTTTGCCTGTTTCTAATATTTCACTCTGCTGTTCATGTTCCTGTTTTTCCTATTCTATTCATGCTTTTCCTTTCATCTGCCTTTATTGTCCTTTTCTTCATATTTAATACCTTTCTTTGTCCCCATTGCTATAAAAACTTTCCTGCTTTCTTTTGCCAGACAGTTATCAACCATTAGCAGCCCCTCCTTAAAATCTAGCTATTCAAGGAATCTCACTTTATTTTTTTTTCTCTTTATCAGGCAGACATAAGCCATGCAGAATGTGATGTTCTGCATCTTTATCAACATTTATCTGGGTCTAGGCTGTACGCTCAGTAAAACAGGGAATATGTGACCCACTTTCACACACAGGTCAACTTTCTGTTCAGTTCTGTAATTTTAAGCAGCCTTTCTTTTTAAATCATCCATCAGACTCTACATTTTTTACAAACAGTACTGTATAGCTGTGGCTATTTGGACGGGGGGAGGCTGCTTCACAGCACCCCAGGAAAAGCGGAGTGCAGCGATACATGCTTTTTATAATCTGTTCTAATAACGTAGCTAAGTTTTGCAGGTTTCACTGTTCTCCAGGAAATCCTAAATAATTTTCTTGCAAAATGGAGGGATCATATCAGCATAACACTTATCTTTTTGCTGCAGCAAAACAGGGACATCACTAGATTCAGCTGTACCAAGGCTCAAACAATTGTTGCTGGTCCGTGAGTGCCATGCAGCTATTGCTGTGCTCTGACCTCCACTGGTGTGTCCGTCCCTATCTTTATTGTTGAACATCACAATATCCAAGTGACATTTGTCAAATTGATTTTTATTTCACATCCCTTGAAAAATTAGGCCCTTAATGTGGGTACTTAAACCAATATTATATTAAAGCCTTTAATCCTGTAATTAGACTGGTTACTGCAGAGCTTGTGCTTTGCTCATAGCCAAATGAGAGTGATCAAGACTACAGAAGTCTGACTGGTAGAGATGCAACAAAAGTTTGCTTAATTCTGCTTAATGCTGTATTACCAAGATAGCACAGTGGGAATTTGCATAACAAACTGAGCAAATACTGACTTTGAGTCGCCTGTAGTGAAAAGTTGTCTCTGAAGAACGGGAAGAACCTGTGGTTGTACCCTTAGGAGGGCCATGGTGAGCCCTAGGAAAGCCACAGCAGGAAAGAGAATGCATGAGCTAATAGTGATGTTTGCAAGTGCAGCTGGCACTCCCAGGGTGTCTGAATGCCACACAGCCAGCAGATCATGGCATGGCTCTTCAATCTAGCTGAAAATGGCCAAACAGCTAGTGCAGGCAGGGTCGAGATCCAGGGAACCACAGCAAAAGATGCAGAAACAGCTGAACTTGTGCATGCAGCACAGTGGATTGCACAGAAAGGAGTAAGTGCTGCTTAGGAGCCAAGACGGAGTTGGGAGCAAGATGGAGAAATAAGTGCTGATAACCAGGAGGGTGACCTGTGGGCTTTCTAATTATGTGAAAATGCTGTTGTGTGTTAATTCTTTGTTTCCAAAAGCACTGTGGTCCTGTGTACTGGGCTGGCCTTTGAATGGTGCTGGAGACTTTGAGGAAAGCCTGGCAGTTCCTGCCAGAACTCTGGAGTCTCCACTGAAAACATGCGAGTGACTCGTTGCAGCAAACATCCAGACTATCCTCTGAATCCGAACTGGGCTCCAGCAGCCAGCCCTGGAGAGGACAGTCCTAGACAGGCACTGCAATCCACTGATGTGAAGAAAGAGCACCAGGCTTTTCCGTGAAGAGAGCAGTCACTAAATCCCGGTACTGGCGCTGACCCAGCAGGATTGCATTTTGGCACGTTAGATAGACACGGGTTTTCTTCTGAGAGATTACAGAAATGGGGCTTTTTGGCAGGAGCTTAAAGATAAGTCTGGTCAGGTAATTACTTATGTCAGAAAGTTGTAAAGGCAAATTTTGGAGGCAAGTAGAACTGATGGTGTGATTTAGCCCATGTCGGTCCATGGTTAATATCCCAGGTACAAATCTCACATATGTGACCATCTTTGTTAATAGTTTATTTGGTGCTGTTGATCTCTTGCATTATTTCTGCCATTCTTAAAGAAAGCACATACTTTGAATCTCTTTGGGCGTTCAAAAACCAGGTTACTGTGGAGGGGGGAGAAAAAAAGTCTATATTTAGTCAGATTATTGCTAGGTCTCTGAAATAACCTATCTCGGAGAGAAAGAGGGAGGAGGTAGTGAATTTGTATCTCTTGTCCTGCCACACGCAATCAGAATCTGGTTTTGAGGTCAACAGGAAAACTTTTTTGATTTCTATCAGATCATTTGTTCTATTTCTGTTTTGCTACTGGGATATCCCCATAGCACTTTTAATAATTGAATGAAGAAATTAGATTTATTGTTGGTTTTCAGGAGAAGGAGAAAAAGCAGTTGGTTTCAGATATTTAAGTCTTTGGAAAAGCCTCACTGGCATTGGAATTTTTGGCTAAGGAATGGAATTATGCATTTTAGTTTGACATTCTTCGTGTTTATTTAAAAAAGCTGTGGAAGACAGGGAGGGCAAAGGTTAAAATAATATTAACTGAGCCTTCCAAATCTAGGAGTTTCATTTGGGTTTTCCTGAGTATTGCTGTAGTCAAAGTAAGTAGTTAATCAGAATCAGAAAGCCATATTAGCATTGCTGACATGGATTTGTCAATAGTGAATTGGGAAAGTGGGAACTGGAAGAAAAAATTTAACAAAATAATCCAGCTTTTGGCTCAGACCACATTGCCCAAGATATTTGCTTTAATATTGTTCTGTAAGAAATCCTGTTGACATCAAATCTTTCCAAAACCTGAATGCTTTTTGATCTTAACACTGAAATAGTTTCCTAAGACTGCTTATACTGAAAAATGCAAGGAATTTATTGTTTTGTTTTAAGAATCACTTGGAAGTATTTGGATAATTACACACTCAGATGATAGTGTATCAAAAGGGGTCTTTGTTAACTCTGCTTTATACAATGGAAGCCATGCTCAGGTTGTGTTTTAGCAGCCCCATGCTCTGACATCCCCACAGTGCTTGGTTTCTGTTCAACTTGCTCTGTGGTTCTTGTGCCAGGCTTAGGAGGGCAACCTGAGGGTAAAAAGAGTTAAATAAAAATAACATTGCTGCAAACCGACTTAATGAGACTTAGCACATAAATATGTTACTATTTCTGCTATCTGACATGTGCTGTGTTCTGGTAGTGTGGTGACAGCAGAGCTGGGTAAGTTCCTAACCAAAGAGAAATGAAAAAAGCAAAAAGATTTGCTACATCATCTAGTCCAGACGCTTCTAGTACAGAAACATGCTTTGTCTGGACAAGTTTTACTGACCCCAGTCTCCAGCTTCTGTCTCTTGCCTGGGGATGTTTTTGCGGCATAGCTGTTCCTCCTCTTTCCCCTACTAGTGCATTTTTTCTGTCAGTCTCCTTTCTCCTCCTCCTTGGCACTTGAGGGATTTCTGAGCAGACTGTCAGTTGTTACTTCTTTTTGCTGCCGAGGGAAGGAGGTGAAGGAAGGCAATGTCCTTTTGGAGACAGGGGAAGGGAGAGATGACAGCATGAGAAGAAGTGTGAGTGCTGCACCTTGAGCTGGTATTTCTGGACTTCATGAGCTGAAATAACCCCTTTCTGTTAGCAGACAAACATACCTGGTATTTGCTGAGAGCCCCTTGACAAAGCCCCGTGTGAAAGGTGCACTGGTATCTTATAATTTTCATGATCTGATGGCTGTGACTTTTCCTAAAAAGATACTGTTTTTACTTTAAAATAAGCTTCTTGTCACTGTAAGGGCTGTTCTTCTCTGTATATAATCATGGCTTTTTTCTTCTTAATGCCATGTTGTATTACAGTTTGAAACAAAAATGGTCTACTGGTTTTGTTTCTTATTAAACTGAGAGGTGACTCAAATACTTATATGTAGGATAGTGAAAAGTAAATCAGCCTGTCAGCTTTATTTGTGATGTACAACCATTTTTTTTACACCACCCCTCCAATTTAATCCTGTATTTCTCTCATCTAAAACTGTATAGTACATGAATGGAGAGTCAGTTGCTCACAAATCATTGCTGGGCAGTCTTTTACATAAACAAAATTGTAAGGATAAGCAAATGCCTGCCTTTTAATTAGCAGTGTGTTTTGTGGTTCCATACATTCCAAAATGTAATAGACAGCTATGGTGCCTAAAATAATCCCAGAAGAAAAAAAAAAAACTTGTGTGCCACGAAGATAGGGATGGGAGGGAGAGCAGGCAGGAAAATCTGTTGGCTGTGTTCTTGGAAACCTTTTCTATCTCCATTTGGATACTGTCAGCTTCTTTTACACAAACATTACAACATCTGAGGAGAATTAGAAATACTCACCCATGACCACAATGTCAGATCCTAGGTTTGTCAGGAGAAAGCAGTGCAGAAGCAGGATCTTGGAGCCACTGCTTTCATTTTGGTTTTAGCTTGCTGATAAATGCTTCCCAGTGCTGGGAAGAGGTAATGCGGGCTGTCTAGGTGGAATATGGGAAATTTTACAGATCTTACCTCATAGATGTGAAATGGTTTCTGGATCTGTACAAGTGCTGTGTGACACAGTTACACTGCTGAAGTTACACAACAGCTTCCCTTTTATACCAGTCCTTTATGAGATGGCTAGGGACCACTCAGCACACAACTGAGATGCTACTGGTCAAATGGCTTTTAACTGAGGTAATGTTAGTCAAATTGAGCCTTTTAACTTCAGTAAGATTTTTTAATTGTTGTTATTGTACCTTAGCACACAGCATCAGTGAAAAGAGAAAAGGCAAAACTTTCCACTGGTCCGTTTTCATCGGTTTCCATCCCAGCCTTTTTGTCCCAGTCTGTGCCATACCCAGTGTTGTGATCGCAGTGTAATCTGCACAGGACTGAACAAGTTGGAAGCCCACAAGCTCAGGAGCCTGCATGGCCCCACTGCTGTACTTGCATTGCAAGGTGTCAGCAGTGTACACACAGCCTGTCCATATCCAGAACATCTACAGAGCTGATGTGCTTGCAGGGCTTGATCTGGCTTCAGCACCCTTTGGGTTGGAAAGAATGTCATAGCTCTCATGCTTTCATCTAACCCTGTCCCAAATAAAGGCAGACTGAAATCCAGTTTCTTAGGAAAAAGCCTTTACCTAATGGCCAGACAGCTATAGGGCAGGAAAAACAGTTGGTCACATGTTGGGTTTTTTTCCCCCTGTTGCTAAGTGGAATGTAATCTCTGTTGCCAAAGCCCATCAGCTAAAGTTGTGATTTTGGGAAATAAAAACAAATGAGCTGTCAGACAGCTGCACAATCTCCTTGAGGTGCAGATCTGCTGGCTGGACCCAAACCAGTTCAGTTGCTTTGCCATGCAAAAGTACGTACTAGTTCCTAATGGTTGTGCCTTGACCCAGTATATAGGTAAGGAAGATGTAGGAGGGAGCCAGTGCTTTGAAACATCTTGAACCAGAAATGAGCTGCCAATATTTAATGGTGAAGATATTTAATTATTGGAACAATTTACCTAGGGGAGGTACGTGGACCTTTGTGATCCAAAACCTTTAAATTTATGTTGGATGCTTTTCAAAAGGAAGGTGCTTTGGCTGAACTGCCAGTCCTTGGGCTTCCTACAGGAACACAGAATGGCCTGGCCTGTTCTGGATGTGAGGTCAGACCAGCTCAAGGACAGTTTCTATATGCTGCTCTTCTTCAGATGTTCTGCTTCTGCTCTCTGGCCTGCCACAGTTTGGGGGTTTTTTGTTTGTTTTGGTGTGTGTTTTGGGTTTTTTTTTTTTGGTTTGTTGTTGTGTTGTTGGGTTTTTTTGGTTTGTTTTTGTTTGGTTGGTTTTTTGGTTTGTTTTTTGTGTTTGTTTGGGCTTTGTTTTTTTATTTTGTTTTTTGTTTGTTTTTGTTTTTGTTTGTTTGTTTTGTTTGTTTTGGGTTTGGTTTTTTTTGCAGCACTGCACTTTACAGAATTGTCCTGGAATGGCTTGGTGGCTTCCCCATGACACACACCAGTGTTCGCCGCATAGCCAGTGTTCTGATCAGTCAGCTTCCCCCCCATTAGGCATAGCTCCCTTGCAGTTACCAGTTGACCATCAGAGAGTAAATGACCATTGTAATCCCTTCTCACCTCTGGCACCTTGGCAAACCCACAGAGAGAGCAAGACAAATAAGACGCTTTCATCCCATCTACCCAGGAGTCTCCCCAGACAAAAGTGGGCATCTGTAGCAGCGTAAATGGTGGTAGGGAAAGAGGCCTGTGATGACCCCAGCCAACTTGTTGGGAGCCCTCCCATGTCTCTTGGCCAATGTTGGCAGGAGTTGCTCATTAAAAAAGCGTAGGAATGCACCAGTGGCAACTCCACTAACAGTGAGCAGCTGTTCTGGTGATGCCCTCCAGAGACGTTGCTCCCTGCAATCTGAGCTACTCCCTTTTTCCACACACGAGTAATTTCCCAAAATATTTATCATGGTTTTGATTTTTGCCTGAAATGGAATTTTCTCTTCTATGACTGGAACGGCATTACTCTGGATTTGGAAAGGCTGAGTCTTTTCACTCGCCAGATGATTGTGTCAACATATAAAATGTTGATATATCTTTACTTTCAGTTTTGTTAGAGATGCAAGTATGGTTAAAACTTTAAAAGTCTCATGTAAACATTAATATCCTACATTGGGTCTAACACGCTCACATAAATGCAGCTACGAAGTGTAGTATTTTCATGAATTAGAATAGTTTGTAAATTGACAACTTCTATCATTATAAAAAGACTCTGCATTTGCATCTTAAAATATCATGAAGCAGCATTAGAGATGAATTTTTAACCTTTCTTTTCATACTGTATTTTTTTAAACATGTGGTTGTCTGCTTTGAATGTTGCAGCAATAGTTTGTGGCCCAGAAATAACAGTATGGTAACTATGAAAGTTGGAGTGACTCATGGCTCACTTCAGAACTTTCTTCACCACGTTTCACCTTCAGGAGACTGTCACCATACCAGTGTTAGCAGCAGCCCTGCCAGGCAGAAAAAGGCCAGAACTGTCTGTTCTCATCACACACACACACACAGACATTTCAGTGGAAAACTTGAGCTGCTGGTATTTCCATAGAGATCAACCTAGGTCTATGGTAGTACTTCTGAAGGACTTAACATCTTCAGTTTTCTTAGCTAGTTTCTGCACCCCTCTAAACAGAAATACCTATGCTCCAAATTTGGAAAGGTCACCATCCTCAACCAGAAATTTAATTAACAGCTTTCCCCTTCTCATGACTTCCCCCCCCTTTAGTTAATTTTAACTAAGCATCCCATGTGAGGAACCTTTAGTTTCTACTTGAGGGAGTAGATGCTTACATGAGTGGCCCTGGGGAAATGAAGCTCAGTAAGTGATCACCAGTGGGAGCCAGGGCTATACATGGCATTACACCGTGGAAAGCTTCCGATCTCCTGCTGCAGACAAAATGTCTACAAAAACAATACTACTACTTTCCTAAATTCCTGCATTTTGCAGATGTGAAGCTCAGTTTCTACAGGGGAAGCCAGGCTGTTTTAGGGGAGCTCACAGTGCTCGGTCTTTTTGCTGCTGCTGCTAATTTTTGTGAGCACCATAGAATATAGTAGAAAATTGAAACTGTGTGAAAGATCAACAAATCAGTGTAGAATGTCACGCAGCAACATCTGTTAACTTTGGCTCTATCTCGTGTCCTCCTGACCCCTCCTTTCCAGTCACAGGTCTCCTGTTTTGTGAGAGCTCAGAGTGATAGGGACTTGGGGGGGGCGTGTGGGGGAAATGTGTAGCTATTCCTTAGTGATCTGAAGGGCTTGCAAAAGCACCATCTGGAATGAAAGTTTTATGTTTGTGCATTTCTATATTTTTAGTTATGAAACAAATGGGAATTTTCCGAATGAATTAATTGTATTGAGCTGCAAAAGTCTACCTTGAGAGCTGTTATGTATGGGAGCTTATAAAGCCTGCAGAGAGAAATGAAAGCGGCTTCCCTTTCTAATTAGGACTTTCAGGAAATCATTGATTACAGAATCAAATAGGGTTGCTCTGAGACATTTGTTTGATATTACTTCGGATAAATGAAACTTTAACCTAATAATAATTTTACTGGTGACACTGGAAGCAGCTGCTCTCTCTAACAGTAAGCCTTCGATAAAACTTCCCCCTTTCCTCCTATCATGTTCAAACAGTTACAGCTAATGAAATGTTACTTCCAAACTGTAGATCCCAGGAAAAAATTGAAATTGTGAAGAAATGAGTGATGTAGTTACAGTGTGTTCTCAGTGGGATGGTCTTTGTTTGGACCAGGTTAGTGGTATAAGCTTGTTCTTGCATTATATGTTAAAAAGTCAAAACAAAACCTTGACCTGGTATGTAGAAATTGTTTGCTTTTTCTTTTTTTTCTTTACTAGGGTCAGCATATTTCACTAGCTCCTGTGCAAAAGCTGGAAGAGGCTTTGTATGAGTATCAGCCTCTGCAAGTGGAGACATATGGACCACAAGTTCCAGAGCTTGAAGTGCTGGGAAGGCTGGGGTAAGTAACACAGCAAGTTTTTAATTCCCATTTCACGGCATTATAACTGGTACTGTTACCATCTCCACTTTGCCAGCACATAGAGGGGTGGGTTGTTTGTGTGTCTGGTTGTTTTGTTGTTGGGGTTTTTTTTTAGGATCTTAACACAATATTAGACTTCCTGCCCAACCAACATGTTGTTTGGGTGGATAAGCTGAAATTTTTGGTTCTCTAGCCTTTATAGATCTATTGAGGGCTGGACTGGATTGCATTAGTGTTTTTAAGGTTGTCCTTGGCAGTCATAGTGAAGTAGCTGTTCATTTTCAGTTGCACGGTATTAAAAAATAAATAAATAAAAATCTGAGGCTTAATTTACCCAGCTGAAAGCCAGTAAAAATATTAAAGTTGGGCTGTTTGCCATGGAAAAGGGTAGATTTACTTGTCGACTGCTGTCTACAGTCAAACTGCCTTTGTGAGAAATGAAGCACAGAGCTTAACTTTGTCAAAAACTATAATGCGGGGCCGGTCCAGGCGCTTGGCGGCATCGTGGTGTGCAGCCACGTTTGGAAGGGAGTCTGGGAGCCTGCTGTGCCTGAGTAATGGAGGCTGGGAAGTCCAAAAGTGACGTGTCTGCTCTCCAGAGAAGTGTTTGTAGCTGATAATGCCACCTGAAAACGTGTAGCTACTGGGATCGCAAGCGTCACCCAACTCCTTGTGGCCGAACTTACCAGGTCACAGTCAGAGTGGCTGGCAAAGGATGTGGCAGAATGAATGTGCAGACTGGCAAGGGAAGAAAGAGTTTTAAAAAATAACAGTTTAGGTTTGACTGTGCAATATGGGTAAACTGAAGCCACAAAGTACTGAACAGAGTTGAGACTCTTCAGTATGCAGTTCGAGACCACTGAAATCCAAACAGGAATCCCAGCCAGTTTACTGGCACAGGACAAGTCATTATCTCATCCCAAAAATGTAAAGGTAGATTGACTTTTTTTAAAAGTAAATAATCAACTTAGTGGTGGTTCAGAAAATTCAAGGCTGCCTGGAATTGAGGTTGTCTCCACTTCTATAGTTTCTATGTCCTGATGCCTGTAATTTTTATTATTTGATATCAAGCTTCTGAGACCAAATATTAATTAGCAGTTTAAACTCGGGCAGAACCAGATGCAGCCTTTGCCACCTGCTTGGATGGAGCACAGCTGTCAGGGACCTCCAGCATGGGGGGAGCTTTGTGGCCCTCTCAGCCTCATCAGAAATGAAAATGCTTTTTGGGGGGAGGGAAAGAGGACTTGTGTGGGGAGGATTCCCAGTCCCTGTCCCTTTGCCAGTGCCTCTGTAAGGTGAGCCAGCCAGGCTGCATCAACGGGCAGGATTATTCGGCTTGGCTCGGGAGGTGATGAGAGAGTTAAGCGTGGCAGGGGCTCTGGGGGTCTGTGGTATGGAGGGGGAGGTGTGTGGGTGGGTCCAGTGGTGCCCACCAGGGGAGTTCTTCTGAGCCCTGAGGCTGTTTGCAATTCCAAAACAAATACATCGATGCTGTGGGTTTCCAACTGGTACAATTCTAACCCTATTCCACGGGGTGTCTGAAATACCTTAAACCACGCAAAGCTATTCGTTTATATATTTGTGTTTCTGTGTTTATATGAACTCATGCGCATTTCCTGTTGATGAATGTTTAACTCATGTGCCTCAGTCCTTGCTTTGGGGGGTGTGGGCAGCTGCATACAGCTGCCTGGGTGAGGCAGAAGCGCTGGGCACAGTGTTATCCACTCCTGCTAAAAAGTTTTAATTTCCTCTTCATTTGCACTCATATAAGGACAGGTTAAATCTAAAGGTATTTAATGATTTGTTTGTTTATTTCTTTCTCCCTCTTTTCGTATTCTTGTTAATAATTTTGCAGTCTGGCTATTTATTGCTGCTGAATAGTTCCCTTATGTGCAGGCTGTTACCATCTGACTTTAGAGCCAGAATTATTGCAATGACACTGCCACCCTGGAGGCTTTGAATTCACTTCTGGTAGCATAGTTTATTGACTTCGTGGGGTTTTGTTAAAGATGCAGTTAATTATCTTGAAAACACTCTAGAATGGGCTTTTTGAATATTTGCATCTTCACCTCTTATCTTCTGCAAGACTCACTTCAGGCTCACTATCAGGGTTGTTTTTCTTTCTTAGTAAACTGCTGTAAATGAACGAGACAGCTGGCAAGAAGTTCTCTAGCAAAGAGCAAGAAACTGGGTGAATCCTTAAGGGACCATTTAGAATGTTTAAGTATCTTTTATAATTTAAAAAAAAAAAAAAAATTGCTCTTTTGGATGACTTGTGTTATTTGTTCATTGGGCTTTACAAAAAACTTTTGCATGCAGTCCAGTAAACTTGATTCTGCATCTTCACACGGCTCTTCTGTGTGGATTTTGCATGTTTTGCAAAAAGGGATATGTATGTATGTTCAAACTGCTCTTAAAAATTTGTTTTCAGTTTCTTTTGGGGCAGTAAATCTGTTTTTTCTATTTTTCCCGTGTGCTGCAGAAAAGCATTAGCATCCTTATGATGCCTTTTTTGCTATTGTGTTAGAAGTCTGAAAATGCTGAAGAGGTAGAATTACCCCCCCCCCCCCGACAGATGATTGGTATAATGTGTAGGGGGTTGTGTCCTCCAGTGCCACCCCGCTTTTTTTTTAGGTTGCCTTTTTTTTTTTTTTATCTTCAATGGAGGAAGGTTTTCTGGAAGTAATGAGATCTAGGCAATAATCCTGAAATACATGGCTTTCTAGGAGCAACATGTATTATACTGACTTGTAGTCAGTATTTAACCTTAGGGCAGGGGGAGTGAAGCTTTCTCAGGGACAGCCTCTGATGGAGGTTCCCTTGACTACATGTCTTTGAGGTTACTCCAAGGAGGTCTCAGTGGCTGATGGTCCTGTGAATACACAGTGAATGTGCCAGATTGGTGATGTTTTGATCTGGGTGGTGAAGGTCACTTTGGGTGTTCAGGCTGAGAATCAACTCATGGCTTTCTCTGCTGTCAAGGGGAAATCTTTGAAGAAGAGAGAGTGTCCAAGAGCATCTCCCAGACCTGCAGTGCTGTTCTTGGAGAAAAGTGGGGTCTTGGATCACTGTAACATACCCCTCCTGGAGGCAGGCTCTACAGCTGCCTGTCCCTCTGTGATAATAGACCTGGCTCTGTGGAACTTGGTCCCTACCCTCCTTTCCTGAAGCATTCAGGTTGGTTTCTGAGTGGAGTTGAAGGCAACCTGCTGATGGGAGTCATGTTGGGAGAGCCATGTCTTATCAAAGGTCCTGCTGGAACTTCTGCCATTACCAGAAACTGTTAGGCTGGTGGAGTTTGAGTAAAGTGGGGAGTGTCATCTCTTGGTTCAAGCAGGTCCAAATCTGTTAAACTGCCACAGTCCTAGCAAGGCTGTGAGACCTCCTGTAGCTTTCAGGGAGAGGAGGCCTGTGGTTGGGATAGAGACCATGAGAGCCTGAATGCTTGGGTGCTCACTGCCATTACTTTACTTCGAGGTTTTCTGTAGGGGCAAAAAGGCCTGTCATGTTTTTGGGGTTGGTTTTTTTTGCTAATGTTTTAGCTGAGCAAACTGATTTTGTGTGGTTGGAGGTCTGGAGTGTGGTGGTTTGGTTTTTGGTTTTTTTTTTTTTTTTTTTTACTGCAAAGCAAAAGAAATGAAAAATATAACAAACTCTGACATGCCAAGCAGTGAAAGACCAAAACAGGATGGGAATGGAAACTAGTTTGTTGTTTTAAAAATGTATGTTTGTGATGTAGTTTTGATGAAAAAAATCCCCAACCAACCAAGAAAAAAAAAAAAAAACCAACCCCCCAAACCAAAAAAATAAAACCCCCAAAAACAAAACCAAAAATCCACACAAAACCAAAACTACCCCAAAACAAAAAAACCCAGAGGATTAAAATAATGTTTATTTGAAGTCCTGAAAAATCTAAATACATTCTTGGCATTAATTGTAAGTACAACTGTCAGGAGCAGCCACACAGTGTTTTCATAGCAAGTCTTTACAGTTGTGGAATTGCCGTACACAAGCTACTTAAAAACTGTCTCTACATCAAAAATCTGCTTATGTGATTGACATTTTGGGTAAAGATGTGTGAACTTCAAGTCTCAAAGTTTAGAAACAATTTCTTACAATCCAAAGCAGATCATAATCTTAGCACAGCACCAGTCCTGTTCTTGCCATTCTCACAAATAGAAGTATTTTACAGGTAAGATTAAAAATTTCTATTTGCACTCCACTTGAAAATCCTCTACCTTAACAGAGAACGTTTGTGCAGACCTTGTAATCAAGTCAAGCCTGGGCTGCTTAAAATAAAATGGTGTTTGCCTACTTAACTTTTGTCTGGAGAGATACATCCTGAATCTATACATGTCTATATAAAAAAATTAGGTTTGCTTCAAAATTCTTTGCTTTTCTTTAGGGCAAAATGTGACTTCCCTTTGATCTATCAAGTTGTTCTCATGTATAACCACATTGTTAGCAGCGTGCCAGTTAATGAGTGTTTTGTAGAAATATGATGGAAAAATAAAGTTCTGTGGTGAACACTAATGAGGATAGGTAATATACTTTGATAACGAAGTTAAATCTAAGCAAAATGTCATTTTGAGAGTTGAGGGTAAGTACTGAAGAGGAATCCAAGTGCTGTGGCACTGTCATACAACAAACATGGTTTAGCCCACTGTGCTTTTTATAGTGAGCAACCAGATTGATGAATTCCTTTTTTTTTTTTTTTCCCCTAATATAGGACAGCTTAGTCATTTTATATTTGGAATTAAAATGAGGAGGTTGGATTTCATATCTGTTAGAGCTTTGCTAGTGTTTCAATGCTGAACCTTCATTTCGAGTGGAAATTTTCTGCCTATTTCTTTGTTGTACAGTATTGTAGCACAATTTGAAACACATGCAGAGTTCTGGCACTTCAAAAAATGTCACTGTGACAATAAAGTAGTTACACAAGTCATTTCTAGATAAGTGAGGCAATAGCAAGGATGCTCTCCAAATGGTTCTTAAACCATAGTTGATCTGGTCTCTGGCTAGATTATTTTTGCTAAAACCCTGTCAGTGTCTGTGTTGGGTTCAAGACAGTGAAATAACTGAGAATTAATTTTGAATGGGTGACAAGACCACTGGGCTTTAAAAGTTGTAGCAGGTGATTTTTCACATCTGTTCTCGTTGTCATTGGGGTATGCAGATATTTCTAGAATCTTGGAAAAGGGGAAAAGCCGCAAATGAAAGGCTTATTTGATCCGCTTTGGCCCATTGACTTTGAACACTGAATTCATTCTGCTCCCTTGAATAGAATATAGTTTCTCAGTAAGCTCAGTAGTCAGAGTCAAAAGATTGAGTAAGAGCAAGGAAAGCGTGTCTTGCTTTGGAAAGCATGTAGAGGGCTACACTCCTTCTTGCCGGAATTCTCTTGGCTACCAAAGCATATGGTCTGAATTTCCCAGTGTCTCC
The DNA here is from genome assembly GCA_024605025.1 of Megaceryle maxima. Lineage (NCBI taxonomy): Eukaryota > Metazoa > Chordata > Aves > Coraciiformes > Cerylidae > Megaceryle > Megaceryle maxima. The sequence continues at coordinate 54,543 of JANHGN010011668.1, read as the reverse complement.
TGTTGCAAGGCCTGATCCACAGTAGAAGGATTTCTGTCGGCTGCAATGCATTTTGAATCAGGCACCTAATAAATGACAATTGGCAGGTAAGAAGTGATTATTAGTATAAAGACACGGCTATATTTACATAGAGCCTTTTAAAGTGAAGTATTTTTTATTCATTTGATCATGAATAATTTCATAAAACCCCGTGAGTGACAGCAGAAGTACTATGTGGGTATGCTTTTTGGGAATAGTGAGTGTGGCCAAGCGTGCTGTCCTCCTCAAGAGTGGATGGAACAAGGGAACAGAACTGTGTGTAAATCATCTTAATTTGGTTTGATGTAGAAACTGTTCTGTATTGCTTTAGCATACTGCAGAAATCCTACAGGTTTTTATCATAGGATTTTGGAAGGATGCAAATTTAATATAGAGGAGGTAGATTAGCACCAGCTTTTCCAACTGAATGGAAATTGAGGAAAGGAGCACGGCCTCTAGTGCGTCTGAAATCTTACTGTTTAAAGAATCAGTTTTCTGGCAAAAATGTCCATGAACATTTCAAACGACACCCTGTAGTATATGGTGTTTTGCATGGAGCTCTTCTGTCAAGGTCATTAGCAATTGAATATATTAAAAGTGGACTGCTTATGAAACGGAGAGTTTTGCTTCCTGCCCGCCCACCTGTGGGTATAGTGTGGGTTCTGTAACTGTAAAAGGTCTCAGGAGGGTTATAAAAGCAGAGAATATGGAATATATATAAAGAAACAAAGAAGGAAGCCTGCATACACCATGTCATTTCTTGTATGTAAAGTTGGCTGTAGTTGTATATGTACCACTAAATTAACCTCAAAAGCTGGCCATGACAGCAGAATGTCCATAGTAATTGTTTTTGTTGGCGCTTGGCTTCAAAATTAACTCATCGATCTAACATGAGTCTCTGTACTCAATACTGGTCTGGTAATGTTTTTTTACTTTTTCATGCAATCATGGAAAAAATATGTTTCTGCTCGAAGCAGTTGTCAAACAAGCTTCTTTCATCGACAATCAGACACAGGGCAGCTGAGTAAGGCTGTTTAGTCTAGGATAAATACTCGAGAGATTACAGGGTCGCTGTAGGAAATGTAATTATACCATTTATTCCAGAATAGTCTTTTTGTAGCGTGGGCTTGCAGAATACTAAATCATGCATTTATTAAAATACATAGAATATGAAGAAAAAAAAAAAAAAATCCATAAAGTAAGGAATGGAGAATTGTCTGGCAAACTGCACTGCAGGATTAACTAGGAAATACTTAAAATTACTTCAGAAAATCAGGGTGGTAATAGTGGCTTTATTGAAAACTGGTAAGAGGCAAACCTTGAGTTGTTGAGGCAACGCTGCTAAGTAGGCAGCTGAAACAGTGTCAAGCAAAGCTGTCGTCTGATGGATTCTAATGTGGCAGGAGGTGTCCAGCAATTGTGTGGGCCGAATGCCCTATTTTCTGCACTCTGTGTCACACCAAATCAAAGCCTTGTTACTACCAGGCACTTAAAAATAATCTGATTACCAGTGATAGATTTTATCTGTTACTGAAAGCCCTTCTTTGCTTTCATCCTTCCTTTCATCCCCTGCATTGATATCACCATTGATCTGTGGTTTACCTGTGACTTCATATGTTCACAGACTTTACTCCTTAGTTGTCCTCCATCAGCTTAGAAAAATATTTTTTTGTATAAGTTGAGTTTTAGATCTTCTGTTGCGTCTCTGAATTTCTGTGGCAGGTTTGAGGTCAGTAGTTTTTATGCTCAGTGTTTTCTTTTTATGTACTTTTTTTCCTGCCTTGCTTCTCCTGCACTCCATCATAGTGCCCTTTTTGAGTCTTTGTCTGACTCAGCCAGATGTGTAATTGCACTGGGAATTGTGTAGTTGCCATAAGAAAAATGATACCTTTTGCACTTGCAGGAGTTATCTTTCTTGCTTATATCTCACTTCAGCAACAGAAGGGCCTCAGTGTCCTCAGGTTTTGTAGTTCATCCTGGGACAGAGCCTCCAAATGCATTCTTTAGGCCCAGTGTTAGACTACAGAGGCAGGAACACTTTAGTGATGAGAAGCAAAGTCTGTCCAATGATGATCATGGAGAATATGGGAGCTCATTGAGGACCACTGCTGAGAGGAAGGGCTCCTTCTCTTGATCAACATCTGAGCATCACTCATGCCTTGTACTTGGCTGTAGGGAGGAGCAGAGAGGTGTCATGACAAGGAGTTGCTCTGGGGCAGTCTAGGCAAACACTATCATGGTTTTCTGAAGGGTCTGTTTGGATGGACTAATCTTTTAAATTAATTGTTTAGTCTCAGATGTAGTTGAAGTAGAAAGGTGAGGAGCATCCTAAGGCATTTGTAAAAATCCATTATAATAAAAATGCAAGGAGGAATTCTGAAAAAGGAGAGAGAAGCTTCTTAGAGCCTTCATCACTATTGTTTCAAGAAGGGAAGAGTTATGTGTAATGAAAATAGACTGAGACAGTCAGCAAAACAGTGTCCTAAAGAGGAAAATAAAGCCAGAGGTGATGTGTCTTGACTCTGATAAACATAACTGTAAAGCAGCCTTCTAAATGAAAATTGTTTGTTCAGGAATCATATGGCTGAAAAGGTAAATTAGAAGCAATGGCTGAGGGAAGCACTGGAGGTGTGTTGCTTGAAGCTTTATGCAGCTTTTCAAGCTGTTGCTTGTGATTCTGTAACCCCCTTCAGAAAGCTTTGTGGCAGCTTCATTCTTGATGAGTAGTATTGCTTACAGTCATAAGGAGTCACCAATGTTTAAAGCTTCTCTGAAGAGCACAAGGTGGTCGGAATGAGGGATCTCTTCCTGGAGGAGCATGTCATTTGCCAAAGCCAGTAATTCCATGCATAGATTTGACCCTATATATGCCACTGGTCTCACACCTGATATGATGGATGACAAGGTTTTTAAGGGTTGGACTAGTAGTCTCTGTTTTCTTATTTTAACAATGACCCAATGTCCCCCAGATTAGATTATACTGGAGGAACTTTTTGGAAAGGTGGAACTGGAGAACTTTTCTTAGAGTTAATAGTGTCAGATCACATAAATTCTCCTCTTTATTTCTTCTAGTTTCCTTTAAGAAAAGAAAATCCAAGTCTAACACACCCATAAGAATTGGAGTTTCTAGCTCCTTCCATTCCAGCACTTTGTGCATCTATTCACTGATTGCAGTCACGCTTTGTGGAGCAGCAGAGATCTTAGGGGTAACAAAGACCCTAGCTGCTGCATGAAAAGGAGTTGTTGGTTATGGAGAGGGACCCTAAAAGTACCATGACTGACAAAAGGACTGCCTGGTAAGCTTAGAACTTATTAACCACCAGAGAAGCTGTCAGTGAGACGCTTCATAGATGTCCTAACTGCCTGAGAAGAGCTCCAGTCAGAGCCTGTAAGTAACCACAAGTCTAAGCCATAGAAAGCCAGACTGTGTTAGTTCTTAAGTTGTGGCACTACTTAAAAAGAAAGGAGAGGAAAAATGAAGCTCTTTGGATCTTTGAAATTGGAGGATGTCCAAGGAAACATGCAAAAGGTGAGACAGGTGCTCAGGTGTATTCTGTATATAGAGATTTGTGTATATTGGGTCATGGGTGCCATTTACAAAGAAAGAAAATGCCCAAACCCCACAGTTGTTCTTAGCTTTGTGTGTTCCAGACCCCTTTTATTCATCATAATGTCATTAAGTGCTTTTAATTCAGTGTCCCTTAAATGCCAGTATTTGCAGGTTGGGGTATAATCAAGGCATTCTCTCAGTACTAGTCATTCATTTATAAGCATTCACTGCTTTCATTTCAAATCAGCTTCTCTTTCAAATGATTGAGATGTTACCCAGTTGCTCGACACCCACGATAAGGTCGCTTGCAATGCTGAAGCTGGCTTTGGGTGTCACCTACGCAGTGTTTTGCCTCAGCCAGTGCACCCCATGACAAGGCCAGTAAACCTGTCCATTTACACACGCAGAGCATGTGGCAGGGCCCCCTCAAGCAGGGAAAGGGGGGACTGACCCCCGAATGGCTAGTTGTCTTGTGGAGAGTGGTGGCACTACACATACAGCTACAGAGGTGATTACTAATTCAGTTTATTTTTAAAATAAGCTTTTTTTTTTTTTTTTTTTTTTTTTCTTCTCCCTTGGGTCAGGGACACTGTGTTTCCTGTCATACTCTCTCAACTTTATTATTTTTTATATATATATATATATTTAGTGGGGCTGTTTACAGGGGTTTGAAGAAAGTACTCACAATTAAATTGGTTGGCTGGAGATTATGTATACACAATTAGGAACTGATTTCCATGGCTCTGCTTTAAAAGTTAAAAAAAATAATATGGTTTTAATAGTTGAAAACTGTTCTAAGTAAACAAGCCACGTAGTGCCAGGCTTCCAGGAGGAATTGAGTTGTTCAATTCTCTCTCTTCCAAAGTGAAGCATTTGAATGAGGCCCCATTTCTAATGACAAAACAGAGGTTTGAACATTATTGGACTTCACAGATGAACTATTGCTCAGGCTTGAAGGTAACGCCACCATATTTTTGTTTCTTTATGTAACTTGTATTAAATGTAAAAACATAAATCCTTTTCAGTGGGAGAGGAGAAGAGGAGGTGGTTTTCATTTGGTATAATTTCCTGTGAGATGTAGTTCTAAACAGGGCCCATATTTACCCAAGACAATACACTTCTACATGTACTGGTATATCCAGCACATTTTAAAATTGTTTAGCCAGCCCCAGGTATTAAATACCTTCACAATAAATGTGTTTAATAAAAGTAGATGAAGTTTGAAATAATTTTTTGAATAATTTTACAGTAGAAACACCAGTTAAATCAACCCCACTGCAGTAATAAATGTCACAAAACCAATTAATTATACTTGCTTGCCACTGCAAAATCGATTGTGTAACTGTTCGTCTCAAACTGACTTTTACATTACTAAATCCTAAACACTACACTTCTGTAACTTGTCAGAATCAGGTTTTGGTTAATAGATATTTTCAGTGATGTAATGGGAACTTCTGGCATGGAGTCAGAATATAATGGCCTGTGATTAATGTTTTAATAAGCACTTTTCTTCTACTTATGATGCAGTAGTGAAATGGTTTCCTGCTTAGATTGATAGAACAGCAGGTGTGCGTACATACTTTTTTTCTTTTGCTAAGAATAAGTTTTTCAATTCTTCTGCTTGAAAATATTTAATGGTTTTCCTTGAGTCAAACACTGTGGATATGGGCTTTTCAGTCTGTTTGTTTTAAATCCAGTTATTACCGATATTTGTCACTTGGAAGTGGAGGGTGCCATGAAAACCTTTTCAGTACTTAAAATAATTGCTTTGCAAAAGAGGAAACTCATTAGTTTAAAAATTAGTTTTGATATATTGATGTTTTCATCAGTGAAATTTAAAAACAGTGTTAAAGTAATTCAAAAGTGTGTGAGAACAGAGTATAGTGCTGAAAATGTTAGCAGGTTAGATTTATTATTTATGTAATACACTTGCTACATGCTTGGTTACTTTTGTACTGGAAGTGGTTGTGTTTTTCTGTATTTTAAATATTTCTACCAAAACCAAGTCTATTTTATTCATTGTTTTTAGTGACCCATCAATTCCTATTTGTTGCACGGGTAGTGGTTTTTTTTTTGCTCAGGGATCCCGTCATCATTATAGATGGTGTTTCTTCTAAGATGCTGCTCAAGGTGACCTTATTCTCTGTGCTTTTAATGTCCCACTGATAGCAGGTGGTGGTTGTGTACTTGGTCTCCACTATTCCTCTGTAGAGGAATATATATAATATATATGTAACCACAGAGCATGAGGACTACCTTCTGTTGAAAACAAAGTAGTCTCTTTTATTTCCTTCTCCTCTGTAGGCTGGATAGGAGCAATGAATATACCTGTGATGAGGAGAGAGAAAAGGGTGAACCCTGTAGGAAGAGGAGGTCCTGTGTCTTGGGTATTGCTAGCAGTAGTCCACTCGACAAGACTCCTGCTGCCTCTGCTCTCACGTTTCAAAAATTTGAGTGAGCCTTTCTGGAAAGATAGAAAAGGTGCTGTGTGACCATCTCCAGTGCAGGTGCACTTCTCTCTTTTCTGGAGCCTGTTGATGGTAATTGACATTTAAGATAACATGCATGTTATCCATCTCTTTGTATTTTTCCCTAAACCTGGAAATATTATTGCTGCTTCACTTCTCAGGAACGTCAACTCATACTTTAATTTTTCCAAGAACTTTGGGAAAAATGCAGGTATCAGCATACTTGTCTTTCTAATATTTATTGAGAATTTCCCAAACAACCTCTATACCTTGGTTTTATCCCAACTCTCTGGACTGAAGTAGCATCTACCTGGCATAGAGAAAGCTACTTGTGTAGAGGGGAGGTTTAAACTGGACATTAGGGAAAACTTTTTCACTGAGAGGGTTGCCAGGCATTGGAACAGGCTGCCCGGGGAGGTGGTTGAGTCACTCACCATCCCTGGGTGTGTTTAAAAGCCATATAGATGTGGTGCTTGGGGATATGGCTGAGTGGTGGACTTGGTAGAGTAGGGTTAATGGTTGGACTCGATGATCTTAAAGGTCTCTTCCAACCTTGATGATTCTGTGTACTTCCTCTATTTGCTACTGCTGTGTTCCTCTAGCTCTCCCTTTAAAAGATGCAGAAGGTGAGTTCTGGCTGCTGTCTTTATTTCCTGACTCTCTTCCAGAATTCATGAGGAAACACTCATGAATAAAGCCAAAAAAATCTACACCTCTTCTCCCCTTCCTGTCATTAGAAGGTTCCCTCATTCCTCCTCTCTTCACATTTAGGCCCTGATGGATTGGGCAGACGTCTTGCTCTGTGGTCGTTGATTCTGTTAATTGTCAAAAAGTATTTCAGAAATGAAGGAGAAGAGGATATCTGTGCTCTGATGCCATTGCAAGAATTGGAAGCATAAAAGCTCTGGAGTTCCAGACTCTCTTCAGCACACAATTAGTTTTGGAATGAAATGTCCTGCAGATACAGAGTCTGCAAACAATCTGAGATTTGGAGAGAAAACCTTGTCCTTCCTCCCTACCCCCCTTCCCCCCCCCCCCAATCTCTCCCCCCTTCTTATTCCATGATGTAGGTGCAGCCTGCTTTTTTTGTCTTCTTACCAGAAGAGCAGCAAATATTGTTGGGAAGGTTTGAGTACAATGGGAGTTTGCCTTTGAAGGTCTACTGTGGATGAGTAGTAGTCTGCCTTGAGCAGTCCAGGCCATACAATCCTTCTTGATATTTTGGCTTTTGTCTAAGAGCTGTCACTGAAGTTAGTATTTTTGTGAAACTTTTCTCATGTTCTCACTCACCCAAAAGTGATCTATAGACTTTTTAGGTCTGATGTATTTGCTGTAATTTATGCAGCCCTTAAATGTGCTTGGAAGAGCATGGACTAACAGAAGAATGTTGTCAAGGGTTAGGGCTGGGCTGGCCACTAGATGAGCCACAGATGCTCTCTATTAACCCCTCTCGCTTCCCAAAGGGGATGTGAAAGGGAATGAGGGAGAGAGACTGATGGGTTGGAAAACTAAAACAGCTTTAATGAAAACTGTAACAATAGAATGTAATATATATACAAATATAGATGAAACCAGTATCAAACCCAACCCCCTGATAGCAATTGCATCACTGTCACCGCTGATGCTGTGTGAAGGCACTAGGGAAGTCCCAGACAGGACTCGGTGGCAGATGAGAACCAGATTCAGGAAACTGTGATTCGGAAGCACACAAATTGGGATCAAAGGCAGAAGAACAGATGGAGTCCACAGATGTAGGACATTGAAGAGATCCATCATCTTTATACTGAATATGATATATAGGGGATAGAATACCTTGTTGGTCAGTTTAGGCTCCTGTCCACTCCTCCCTGCAGCTGTGGTCTTTTACTTTTATGTCACCCCCAGTATGGCACACAAGGTTTTAGCAGTGACCTTGGTCTCTATAGAAGCAAGTATCAGTAAGAGCCTTTCTGCACACACCAGTCCTTTGGGATGCTTTGTAGTGGTTTTAGTGGGAACAGGTTTAGGCCTACAGAAGTGCCTTGAATGTCCCTACCCTTGGGCAGTATGTGTGGCTATTACATTCTTTTGCAGCGCAGTGGATGAACTGTGTGCGCTCGCGGGCACTGTCAGATCATTGAGGAGTGTGCTCGACGTGGCTCAGGGATATTTGTAGGTGGAGCAGAGGAATGTTGTGACCTGGATGGGCTACCTGTATGACAGCTCGCTAGTGCTGCAGGCTGTTCGTCATGGTAGTAGCTTGGCCAAGGTAGTAGGTATTTGGCTTTGCTGGGAGCTGTTGGCTGCTAGTTGACTTTCCTGTGTTCCAAAACAGAAATGTTGAAAAGCTGTCTGGAGCTATCTGCTGAGATAACTGCCATATGTACTATGGTAGCAAGCTTTATAGGCCGTCTGCCCTGGGAATTTAAGATCAGAAAAGAAAATAAACATCTCTTTGTATGCTGTTTTTATCCCTTCAGAAAAATACTTTGTGAATGAGACTAACAAATACATGAAGTTTCAGTGCTCGTGCACGAGTCTTTTTCGTGCCTTCCTTGTGCATGGGCACACCTCTTGTTTCTGAGTGAGTAGTGGAGCAGCAATCAAGTTTAACTGACTGTGTCAGCATCTGCCCAGAAGCCTGGCTGGGGGATGATGAGTAAGTGCAGCAGAGGCTCTAGTCTAGCCCTCCAGAGAGCTGGTTTCACCACTACATTGCTGTTTTCGGGTGAGCCTGGGAAACCTAGTAAGGTCACATTTCTGAAATCTCTGACAGTTATACATTTAAGCTCCTTATGACCCTGTCCTTTTATTAATTCTCCACCCCCATGCTCCCATTGGTGCTTTGGTTCATTGTCTGCAAAGTGGGAATATCTATTTGGAAATATCAGTATTAGGCTCTGGGAGCTACTTGCTACTTAGAGCAAAGAGGACCACAGAGGCTGGGTGGAGGTGATAATACAGGCTACTGGTGTTTTCAAAGAATACTGCATTCTCTACTTTGGGCTGCTTTGAAGGATGGTTATTTGCAACAAATCTTTGACTTTTTGTTGACTCATGAGTTATATTTTGGTTTTATTCAGCAATTTTTTTGCCCTTTCTGACAGCTCCAGCAGCTGAAACAGCATTGTCTTGCCACACGGCAGTTTCAGCTGAGCCTGGTGTTTGAAATGGCAACACTGCTAAATGTTTGTGACTTGTTTTTAGAACAGCATTTCAGCTGCCAGTTTCCTTAAGAAATCAAAAACAATGTGAAAAGCAAGAAATACAAATAAAGGAGAGGCTTTAAAATACTTGTGATGTATAAAATAATCAAGCTAAACAAAAAAGGTTCAGAAAACATGCTATATAGAGCAAAATTTCTTGAAGTAATATGTAAATGACATCTAAATAATCATATGTGCTCCTTGCTTCCCTTCACTTGCTTTCCTCCTCCTCTTCTCCAATCCATACAAATTCACTACATTTTCTTTTAATGAGCTGTTTCCACAAAATTTTGCTTTTCCTCTGGTAAAAGGTTTGGATGCTCCCAGAGGAATAGCTACCATGTGGTGGGGGTAAATGTCGGGAGGAACGAGAGCTCCCCAAACCTCTCCACTTCCTTGTGAAGTGGTGAAAGAAGCTGCAGTGGTACCATTAATTTTTCCAAGAAGAGGGTGAGATTTACGGCATCAAGAGTAACTGCTTTGGGGCCATGCTCTGTGTACCCAGAAAAGCTGTTAATTTCTACTGGAATTAATTTATTGGTATATATGTTGTGTGTATATGACATTCTATATCACTTTGCATTTACAATGTAGTAGCTCGTTGTTATTGGTGTGTTGTATTATTAGGTGTTTCTGTAGGCATGTCAATGCATTGATTGTTTTAGCAACTACAGCTGAAGATGGGTGGCTTGCCCCAGAACAGATGCTAACGCTCAGAGAAAATAGGTTGAATACTGAATGGACAAAGGTAACATTTTTCTGGAGCAGCTAATTGAATGAAGAGTCTGTTTTGCTAGTTTGAATGCACTGTAGGCCAAATTGGAATTGATTAAAAACACAAACTAGCTTAGGCTAATCAGACCAGAGAAGGAAAGGCGCTGGAAACAGTGTTAGTGTAGGAGGACGCATCGGCGCGTGGGGCGGTGTGGGTTACGTGGAAAGGTGCTCACAGAGCCCCAGAGGAAGAGGCTGACCATACAGAGAGATGGATCAGATCTGATTCCCCTGCAGATTCCTCTCTAGCCTTAGTTAAATCAGGTTGATTACACTCCTCAGAGGCAGATACCTCTGGAGTTTGGCTTCAGTACATATGTAAATATTTTTTTACTTCCTTCCATTCCTCTGTTTGATATGACTTTGTGTAGGTATCCACCTCCTTAACTACAGAAGTAACTAGAGCTCATGTTTTAGAAGTTGGTCACCATTATCTCTTCTTTTTTCAGTACAAATTAATTTGTGTAGTGCTGTGTCTTGTATGACCTGTGTTCTTTGCTCCTAGCTGCATGACCTTTGCTAATCAACTGTCTCTATTTGGAAGAAGTGTTTTAGTAAGTGCTGCAGATTAGCCTGAATAATTTATCTATTTTCCCAGCCCCCTCAGATTTTTTGACAGCTGTGCATTTTACAAGGAGTGACTTTTATATTTTCCTTTAAATCATAGATGAAATAAAAGGAGATCACTGCAGGGAAAATACCTCATCAGATGATGAATCTCCATTTACGCTTAGTTCTTCAGATCTATCTGTGTAAATCATGCTTCAGTATTTTCTGGTGCAGCACCTATGAAACTAATTTGAATGTGGTACTTTAAGGAAAAAGAAATACTGCCTGCTTTTGTTATAAACCTAAAGGTGAGCTTGATCTTTCCTTTTCATTATGGTGAGTCACTGAGGCATGTGTTAGTTTTGGGGTAAAGAAATCTGAGACCAGTGTTGGCTAACCAAATCTGTAGGTCAGCGTGGAATATATTCAGCAGCCGTGCATTAAATGGACAGAGCAGACAGTGGGAGTTTTTTTGCACTCTGGTGGGATTAAAGGATAACTCTGATGCAGAAGATAATTCAGGAAGAAGGTCCATAGCATTCTGGTGGAAATATTATTAAATCTTTTTCAGTTGAAAAAAAATGGAATTTGCATTTTGTACAAAAAGTGAGGAATTTGCATTGATACAACTTTAACCCTCGTAAAGAGTTACAGGGAAGCAGTAAAGCTGCACTCGTGTGTGTGCTACATTTGAGATGGCTTCTAGGGCAGCTTGGACTTGGGTGTGCTCTAGTGTATGCCAGAATAGCCCAGGGATGGTCTGGGAAGAGCCAGATCTGCTTCTGCTGTGGATTTTGCTCTTCCGTGGCTCCAGCTGATAGAACCTTTGTTAGTACAAGTTGTCATCGGTCACAAATGGCCCATCGTATTAGCCTGCAGTAGATTTATGTGCCAAAATATTTAAATCTTTGAAAACCTCCATAGCACTTGTGTGGCAGATAATACAATACTTCTATGTGGCTACTTTAAAGTCAACTTCCTAGAGCGCTTACCCTGCTGATGGGAGATCAATATGGGCCTTTGCTCTCTTCCCTTAAATCACATCAGCAGCCTGTCAGATGTGATGCACTGCACTTGGGCAACTCAATAGGAATTACTAGCTTTACTTTGTTAGTAAAGAAATGTTATTTGACCAAACCTTCTTTCTCAGCAGAGAGTGCCTTTGGTGAGTAAAATAGAGCTTTTTACTTCAGAGTTAGGTCTGTGCCTAAGTAAAAGTGACTATTTTTCTTCTGTGATATGCTCTTCTGTGCTCCTTAGGGACTTAAAACCTGAGAAGTATAGGTCCATAGGCACCCTGACCTTGTTTCCCAATTACACATCCAGTGAGTGCTTCTGGTTCCTGGCTGCCATCTGGGAGAGCTGGAGTACTGGTTCATTTGCTTTTTACACAAAAACACATTTTGATAGAGAACTTGTTTTTTCAACACCTGCCTTACCCACCCTGCTGCTATACATTCATTTACATTTGAGCTGAAGAGCTGCCTTAAGGACATTGTGTTGTCTTTCCTCTGCTGCCCTTAATTAGGAGATCTATACATTGATGTACAAAGAAACACAAACATTAAATTGGGGCTAATAGGAAAATAGTTTGGACTTGAGTTATAGTGACTGTAAAATGTGATGAGATTTGGCACTTGGTTTAATGATGCCAGTGTGACATGTAATCTAATGACATCACATTGTACAGTGTTGTGTAAAGCACTAATACTTTATGCAGTCTTAAAAGAGGTTAAAAAAAAAAAAAAGCTTGGTTATGACATGCAGTGCATTTTTGTACACAACCAGGCATATATCTGCTTATGGCTGTATAGTAGAGCAGTGGCCAACACTGTTTCTTAAATTTCTTGTTATAGCAGAGTTTTTATATCTTAATAATACAAGAAATTAAGCGGTTCAAGAGGACAAAGAAGGAAAATGGCCTTCTTTAATTTTCTACAGATGCTTATGACTAAAGGAGTTTCATGATGAAGTAGTAAATGGTATGAAAGAACTTAAGCTTCAGTACAAAGACCTGCTGTATTTTAATATTCTAGGGGAGTGTATAATGTGCTAATATAATAATTGCTCACCTCTTGTCTTGCAGCTTTTTCACTTGACATAGACAGGGAAATTCCCTTTAAAACACAGTAATTTCTTTAAAATGCGTTTGATTTGTCAAGTAGGTGTCGAAGCTTGTGTCAGACACGAAGAAGATAGCAGATTTGGCTCTGACGGATGATACAAATACAGTGAAGTTAATTGGCTTTGCCAGGGGAGAAAATTCTTCCTTCCAATTATGTCAAACACAAGACAACTTTTCAGAGATGGAGAGGGAAACGTGCCTAAAGGCCCATACTGACACAGTGCTTTCTAGTAGGTGATTCCTGTGCTTTATTTCTTTCTTGTTTTCATTAAAATGCCTGAATAATAATTAAAACCAAAACAAAAAACCCCAAACCAACCAAACAAAAAAAACCTAGCTCAGTTGCTTCTTTGTTTTGGGATTCTCAGACCTCATAAATCCATTGTCCTTCTGTGGTCCTTTAGGATTTGCTGACAGGTTTTTGTAAAGATAGAAACTTTCAGGAGAATCTATGAAGCAATGAAGTCTTTTTACTTCCTGACAATTTTAGATGCTTCTTTGACTTCATATTGGTATAATTTAAACCCTGTCAAAGTGAACAGGTTTCTGTTGCATTTTAAGTTTTTTGTATTTGGAAGGCAAAAGAGAGGACAGGGCTTTGTACCTTGTTCGTTAATCCCTGGTCAGGACTACAGCCCGTCTCGTGTACGAAGCTCTGCAGGTTTGTGTTCCAGCACCACATGATTCTTTTACAGAAATTTCCTGTCAGTGGAGAAGGAGCCAGCGAGGCTGGTAGAGGTTATTGTTTTGAGGAATAAAACTCCCATTTTCTCTCCTCAGACACCTTTTTCTGTCAGCTCAGTTTTTGCTTTTTACCTTGTGGGATTTTACACTGCATCTCGTGATAAGTATTATTGCCAAGAGAGGATAAGTAAATAATAAAAAAGGATCAATATTAGCAGGTTTTTTTTTCTCTTATCCCCTTCTTCCAAGCTTGTGATGCATGACAGAGTAGAGTGGTGTGCAGCTTGTGCATACTCGTTTGTATGTGCACGTTTATCCAAACACTTGGCGTGCCCAGCAGGGTATCTGTCCTACAATTAAAAGGGTCTAAGTCTCTGTGATATATTTTAAGTTCATCTGTTGTGAGTCTGGGTAACCAGACCACATCCCCCCTCTCCAGTAAGTACTGTGGGTAGTAGTCTGAAGATAAAACTGTTGCAGGAGTTAGTTTTTCCAGGCTAGGAAGACCGGCCTGGCTGGTGTTAGGTCTGCTGGATGGGTTTCTTTCTAACTGAATGACATGAAGGCTGAGGATGGTTGCTTTACTTTTTGTGCTTTACTGTTCAGTAACTCTTACGGCTTTTTCAAGACTATGTTGGTAAATCTGATGATGTTTCTGTTTTATGTGGTTGGGTTTTTGTTACTTGTTGCTGGGTTTTGCTTCAGAAACATATATTGCAAGTCCATCTTATTAGACACCATACAGTCGTTTAGAGGTATGTGGAGGACCAGTCCATGCCCCAAACTGCCTAAAAGTGGAGGACAGCATCTTTAATAGAAACAACAGAAAAAAATAGCATGCTACAGTAACAAACTAACGTAGTTCTCTTTTATTTCTCCTGCACTTGACTCTCTTCTTGCTAAATGTGGCAATACTATCAAAACTTTTCATTCTTAGGACTTCTCCCTGTCAGTATAAGTGCTCCAGACCTTTCAGTGGCAAAGAATGCAATTTCACTTGTGGTATCCAAATTCCTTACTCATCCTTGCATCTGGTTTTGCTGCCTTAAAACTCAGATATTTTCAAATTGACACAATATTGATCACAGTTGCATTTGGTTAAATTTGAAGTTAGTTTACATGAGTCAGTGATGAAATTTCATGTGACAGTCTTTTGGACATCAGGCATTCATTATCTTTAAAATAATTATTTGAGAAGCTTTATTCAGCCACTAAATGTACTTTTATTAAAACAAGCCCTTAGTATGCATAATTTAGATTTGGAATCATGATAAGTTTGGTTTATTCACATTTCTTGGAGCGTGCTTTCAGTTTAGCTAAACAACATTCTATTTAGGGCATAATTTTAAGAATAATTTTTGTAATTCTGGCAGTAAATGCTGTAGCATTATAATTATGCCATAAGCACTCGATGTTTTTCCATCATAAACTGGCTATAATCCCAGTACTGGAATACAGCTTTCTTGTTGCCCTTGTTTCTTCAAGTGATGGTGCAATTTTGTCCATAGAAATGATTTCTTGATAGAGTTCACCATTTGGGTTAGTTACATACTAAAGCAGTTCAAAAAGAAAAGTCTGTCTTTCCCTCTGAAGTCATAAATTATTTTCTTTAACTTTTCTTGAAGGAAATTTGCTTTTAAGAATGAGCTAAGCCAGCAGATACTGTTCAGAAACAGACTTGACAATTGCATATAGTAAAATGCTGTGCTCATTTAACCATCTTAATTTAAAAGTGGGAGCTAGTTAAACAATCTAATCTCACAATCTGGTGACATTAACATACCTGTTATGTGTTATGGGTTTCAAAGCAAAATAGGACCTAGTGGTTTATAACCCCAGGGATAATACTGGGACCAGTATTGCTTTGCCTCTTCATTATTACCTGGCTGATGGAGAAATGTGTGCCCTCAGCAAGTTTGCAGGCGATAGGAAGTTCAGAGGAGCAGCTCGTGCACCAGATGGTTGTGCTGCCCTTCAAAGGGACCTCGACAGGCTGGAGAAATGATCTGGCAGGAATCTCATGAAGTTCAGCAAAGAGAAATGCAGAGTCCCGCAGCTGGGAGGAATAACCCCATTCACCAGTACTGGCTGGGGACTGACCAGCTGGAAGGGAGCTTTGCACAGAAGGCCTTGGAGCATGCAAAGTTGACAATGAGCCAGCAATGTGTCCTTGTGGGAAAAGAAGGCCAACAGCCTCCTGGGCTGCATTAGGCAGAGCGTTACCAGCAGGTTAAGGGAGTTGATCCTTCTGCCTAGCACTGATGAGGCAGACATTTGGAGCACTGGGTCCAGTCCTGGCTCCCCAGTGTGAGACATGGACACGCTGGAGTGAGTAGGGATTTGAGGTATCTGTTGGGAGGTGACATTGAGGGTGCTGGAACTGTTTAATCTGGAGAAGGGAAGACTCAGAGGCATCTTGTCAAAGTGGGTAAATACCTGATAGAGGGCAGGGAGTAAAAGGGTCAGACTCTTCTTAGTGTTGCCCAGTGAGAGGACAAGAGGCAATGGGCACAGATTGAAATACAGGGAATTCCATTAAAATATATTTACTGCCAGGGAGGTCAAACGCTGGAACAGGTTGTCCAGAGAGCTTGTGAAGCCTTCCTCCTTGGAGATACTCAAAACTTGACTGGATGTGGCCCTGAGCAACCTGCTTGAGCTGACCCTGCTTTGAGCAGGGGGGCTGGACCGAATAGTCTCCAGATGTGCCTTCCAACCTCAACACTTCTCTGCTTTATGGCCTTCATGTCCATCTGCTCTGACTCTGCGTGACAAGATGAGTAAGTTTCATCAAATAATCTCAGCATCAAGATATCTAAAATAACTCTAGATACAATAAATAAAAATAAAAGAAATTAGTTATTTCTTTGAAATTGAAGACTTCTATGCCAGAATCCACTGGAAAGTGTCTGTCCGTCAGCAGGCTACCTTTACCACCTTAGTTACTTTTTGGGGAGATCTCAGAAGTTATCTGTGGGAGTAGTCCACCAGTTTCTACAGTGGTGTCTTAGATGCTGAGGCTTGAGTTGCCATCAGGTGTAAAATGAAATCAGTGGAGTTGTGTTGGTGTGAGGCAGGATGAGTAGTACAGCTGTGGGTCAGCTTCAGCTTTCAAAGAGGTGATCTTGTTTTAAATTGGCTTTCTGTTCATATATTGCCTCGTTAATTGCAAACTTCCACTACTGAGCTTAAGCCTTTCAGGAAGAAACAATTATTGAAATGAAAAGTTGTATCTGCTCGTAAGATAAGAGCAAATTGCCATATTGTCCTGAGGGTCTCACTGGTGAGATCAGGCTCCTGTGGGCGCACTGCTCTGTTTCCAGAGAGGGATGGCAGGGGTGGTGGGAGCACCCAGTACAGCCTCTGTATGTTAAATGCCTTTCTCTAGTTCTTATGCAGGGTATGATACCGATCCTGGGGAATGCCAACCAAACAACTAATCCAGTTTTCAGTAGCAAAGTGAATGGTGCTCACTTCTTTGTGGCAAAAAGCAATAGTGTTTGTTGGGCCTTTGATCTCTGAAGTGCTCTGATGTGGTGAGATCATCTTGAGGAAGCACTAACAGGTGTTTCCTTGAATTTTGTATTCAACTTGATATAAAAGGGAGACGGAAAAATGGACTTGAATATGTGCTTATTGGGGATACTTAATTTCAGTCAACAATTAGCTTGTTTTTCAAAGTTGCTGTACGGGGCTTGGTACCAGAACGGGATATTGGCAAATGATTTTATTAGTTTTCACTGGAAATTAGTATGTCTGTGTTTCACTGTCGTGCTAGTTTTGCTTTCCAGATCAGTAAGACTGCTGGCATCCCTTTCAAAACTAATTTTATTTATTGGTTTATTTGCTTATATGTCTCGATTAATCTTTCCAGTTACACCTTCAGAAGATGTGAGAAAGGGAAGAATACTTGTTCCCTGAAGGCTGCTTGGACCAGCCATTGCTCCTATAATACTCGATGAATGGAATATTTCCATACAGCATAAAACTTTACCTCAAAGAAAGTCTTGAGAAGTTAAAACAATGTTAAATATTCTGTAGACTAACTCCTGCGAGGGGTAAATAGTTTGGCCTTGATCCAGGAAGGCACTTAACAATGTGCTTAACTTTAAGCACATTGAATATTCTTACTGGCATGAGTGAAAAATCAATGAGGCTACTCACATGCTTAAAATAAGACATGTGCTTAAGTGTCTTTCTGGACCTCAGCCAGAGCATTTAGCCTGCAAAATGGGCTGAATTCTAATTGTGGGCAAAAGCCAGTAGTGTTTCATTTTGCTTGTCTAGTGTGTTTCTGAAGAATTCATTGATATTGTCTGTGTTTATTTTAATTGGCCTCCATTTCCCATCTAAGCCCTACCAACTCCAAAGCTCTGGGAGTAAAATAGATGTGTAACTTAGGGTTGTCAAACAGGTTGTCAGGGATAGTACTTAGACTGTATATATTGCTATAGAGCAGGAACTGAACTGCAGAAAAGCTGGGAAAAGATGAGGTGAAACATGATTGTTTTCTTTGGTAGCCAAAGTTTTAATATAGAGAGAAAATGAAGAGGAGAGAAGAGAAGGGCTGGTGACACATCACACCTTTTCAGTTAACATAGTTGCTTCTTAGGAAACATTAAAGAATGCAGACAGATGCATTAATAATCTGCTGGCAGTGGCCGTAGCCTTGGCAAAGTAGGCTTTCCTACCTACTATTGATTTTTCTGACTCTCAGGCAGCAATTTGCAATGGGTGGCTTCATCCCTTACCCTCAAAATGGGCAGTGAGATGAGTTGTCACGGCCAAAATAATTTTTACTTTCTAACGAATCCCTCCTGTTTCTTCAACAGCATCTTTTACTGCTTAGATGACAATTTCCACTGCTGACAACTGTGAATGATAAAATATACTATATTTAAACACAAAGAGCCTCCGTGTCTAGAGGTGCAAAATAACCCACCACAAAGCTACTGAGCTCTTCACTGGCAGCAGCTACACTTGTAGAACCCCACCCTCCAGCGCTGTAAATCTGGGGTATTACTGGTTGGCAAATGTAAAAGCAGTGGAGCCACAATGATCTAGAAGAAATCTTTGCTGTCAACTGTAACATATTTGTCTAAGGAAATAGTGTGTCGTTCTCCTCCCACTCGCTCTTGGTTTTCAACATCTAGACATTGGTTGTCTCCCAGTTTTCCTCTCTGTGTTTACAGCTTCCTCCTTACATCTAAAGTTGCTCTTTATTTTCTGTCCAGGTTGTTAGAGCCCACACAGCAAATTCATCTTCATGTACTGTCCTTGAGTTGTGACTGCTGGTATTTCTTCACCTGTCTTTTTTTCACTGGAAATAAAAAATTCTGTTTCCTTTCATTGGATTTAGTCTGGATGAGAGAGAAACTTCAGAGTAATTGAAAAAGAGTGGCCAAAAGTAAAATCACACATAAGCATTTTTAAAAGGGCTAAATATGTAAAATTAGAAGAAAGCAGTTGACACCATGGAATTTTATATGTAACTGCAAAGTATCTTCTAAAAACATTTCTCCATGAACTGCTGCCATTGCATGAGCAGCTGCCGTTTTTGAGACCCCTCTTCCACAGTGGCTCTTGAGCAGATTTGGATGAGTTTGCTTGTAGGTTGTTGGTTTTCTTTCAGCTTCAGAAGTGTGCTTGCTATAGCACTCTGAGCTTGGCATCAAGTATCTTTTAAGGTAACTAGCAGTGTATGGGGTTTTTTTGTGTACTTGCCCTAATGGTTATTTATTTCTTTAAACTGTGAATTCCTCTTTTACTTAAATAAGCTTCAGAGAATTGCCTGGAACAGACAGAATTTCACCTGGATTGAATAAGAGGCGATTTAAAGTTCAAGTTTAGAAGTATACTCAGATTTGAGGATAGTCAACAATCTTTTGAACAGTGAAATGAGATGAGCTGAAGATATCAGAGCCAGAAATAGAACTGGAAGAGTGGATGGAAAATGGTATTTTATAGCTATATTGCTTTCAACTGTTTTTCCCCTAGCTCTTCTAAAATGAGCTATCAAGCTGAAGTCTAGGACTGTGTGTCTGTTTGCAGGTGTCTTCAATGTGACAGAGCCTTCTGCCACCTAGTGTTAATGTTTCTCTTCTCTGCAGGGTATCACCACATAACTTATTAAATGTCATTATTTATTAATAATCCCTTCCCAATTGCTGGGCACTTTCTGTGACTGTTGAAAAATGCAGTTTTTGCACTGGAGGGTTTTAGAATCAGATCAGTCGGTATGTACAACTTCATTGGATACACTTACTGAGGATGCAGTTTGCAAGGTGGGTTGAGTTGTTATACAGATAATCTGTGGAGAATTGGAGTAATTGGGACTGTTGCTTCTCTGTAACAACTCTGTTAGTACTTTTCTTCCCTAGGTGGAACTAAAAGATTCTGCCTAACTCAGCACACTTCTGCTTTGATATCTGTGCTCCTGCTGGTTTGGGAAATTGTATGAGGCTGAGAGCAGCAGAGAATAAAAATTAGTTCAACAGAAATTCATAAAATAACTCCATTTAGACACTTAATTCATTGTCTTTTTAGAGGAGTAAATTGAAAATCTTCCATCATTATTGCTTTTTCCCCCTCTAGAAATTCCACCAGAGCACAATAGAGAAGGACAATAAAATCCAGACACCCAGATTTCACAATAGAAATGTTGAACTGTTATAGCAGAAAAACAGGCTTAAAATAGGCTTACTTTAAGCCAAATAATAATAGCTCCTACCATATGTTGACAAATAGGAGGAAACTCCTTAGGATCTTTTTTTTTTCCTTAATTCCACTATAGAAATATTTTCAAGAGAACTGAGCAACCCTCTCCCCTTGTCCCTCCACCTCTGTGAGCTGTCTGCTCAGAGTGGGACTGTGAGCTGTACTGCTCAGAGCGGGACTAAACAGTTCTTTTGCAGGTTGGTGTTTGAGAGCTTGGCCAAAAGTCTGCACATGACTTGGTCAGATGCTTCTAATTCTTAGCCCAGCCATGGTTTTGGGGAGAAGCCCTCTCTCCTAGCTCCTGCCCTCCTCTCCTTTCTCCCTCCCACCTCTTACAGGCCTTCCTGAGGAGCAAATGCCAGCATGGCTGAGAGCTGTAAACTTGATCCTCAACATCAGATTAATTGAAATGCTGACCTGATCAGCAGCAACCAGAACCTGAAGAAGTGGAGAGTCTAATGCATTAGAGCATTAGTCAGCTGCAATACCAGGCAGCCTGTTTTTTTCACCTTGCTTTGACCTGAACAGCCTCATCTTCTTTAAATAGTGTAATTCAGACAGCAGTCTTTTTGCTTTTGACAATTATGCTTTTCAAATACTGCCTAAAGAAAATAACTTTGGGTTCTTATTATCTTGAGCAAATAACTATGAGCACAGTTACTCATTTGAGATAATTATTAGGTTTGGTGGCTTACTTATCTGATCAGTATCAGAGGTTAACAAACCCTCTAGAAATTCTTGTGCATCTTGTGCTATTTTGCTTGTGAGTTATATTAAACTGGAATTACCATACGACATGAATTTATTACTGCTCTGTCAGAGCAGAGGATGCTGTGTCACAGTGAAAATGGAATAGGCCGCTGACCTGGGGAGACAGTATTTTTCAAAGCTGAGGTTATATACTGTGCAACTTTTTCTTTGTTCAGATGATGTTGTTTCCCATCAGAAGTGATTTGGGGCAAAGCCTGTGGCTGTGGTAAATGCATTCCTGGTGTTATTTTCGTGCTTGCAGTCCTTTATGTTGTCAGAGAGGAAGGAGAAGGTGATATTTCTTTCCCCTTGGGTCCAGCCTCGTTGTTCTTGGCAAATTCAGAGCCCTGCAGTGGCATTTTGGAGCCGTGCAACAGAGCAGGTAGATGGAGGAGGTAAAGTGGGGAAGGGTGTAGGGCGAAGGAGGCTGTTGATCTCCATTTGTCCGCAACCTGGCTGTGGCTGCGCTTGATACCTGAGTCACCCAGGGCTCTGTCCTTCCCTGCTGGCACTAAGACACAGTCCTGCAGTGCAAAACAAACAAAAAAAACCAAAAAAACCCCCAAACAAACAAACAAACAAAAACCAAACAAAAAACCCCCCACAAAAATACCCAACCAACTCTAAAAGTTTGCTGGTCAGTCCATTTTCCAGCCTCGGTCCCAAAGTCAAGGTCCTTATCAGGCCTTTGGGAGTAAAAATATCTCTTCTCTACATGCAGCAGGCTGCCCTGCGCTCTGCAGCTGTGGTACAGCAGTGACCGTCCTTGTGGGCTGTTGCCACAGAACTATGCACCAAGCAAAACGTACTGAAAAGGGGGAGAAAAGTCTCTGTGCATCTCCATCCTCTTTCTGTAGGTGTTCCTGACTGAGCGCTCTGTTCAGAAAGGGCTCCATTTGCTTTGCAGCTGCATAATTTACATGGAAACGGGTCCAGGAGGAATCTCTTTCATGTAGCTCGCTCAAAGCCCTGGTTCATCAATTATGGATTGCTTGCCATGCGCTGGGGGATTTATGGTACGCGGTGGGGTGTGCGGAAGTCAGAGAAAAAGGCAGAGAGTGAGGAACAGTAGGGAATTTTGATCCTAAAAGAAAAATTTGTCTGTTCAAAAGCACTGTCTTTTATACTAAAAGTTGTGTTCTTTCTTTTTGCCTGCAGAAGAGGTGCTGTATTCTTGGAGTTGAACCCAGGGGAACATTCTCCTGGCCATGGGCAAAGACGCAGTCATGTCTGTGAGACTGAATTTGCCCTATCCTTTAAAAAAAACCCAACAAGGATAAGCCTATGAAAACAATCCTGACTCGGGTAGTAAGTTACCAAACATTGGTTAACTTCAGCAGAGTAATAGTAATCCACGTTCTTCTGGTGACCTTTGTCCTATACATAGTGTGCAGGAGGAAGAGTGGAGTTGGAGGGCAGGAGGAAGGATGGAGAATGTGAAGATCAAGCCATGCCATAACACACCCCCAACACATTAAAGAGAGAGAGCTACTTTGCCATTACAGAAGTGATGGGTTAATAGTCCTTTCAGCTATTGGAAAAAAAAAAAGTGAAAAAATAAGATCATAGCTGAGAAAAGGCCCTTGTGTTCAATGACATTCTTCTTGGGGTCAAGTACGAGTGGAGCCTGATATAGTCATAGACTAAATGTAGCTGCAGTTCTGCAGTCCTCCAAAGTGTAATCTATACTGGTCATGCAGAGCGAGTGCTTCGTTGGATTCCAGCGAGGACTGCAGTGTCCTTGTTACGCAGCGCGGCCGCTCAAGGGCGTTAAAACGCTTACTTGCAGTTGTTTGAGCAGTTTCTGCGATGGCTGATTGATTTACTGTATCTGGAAGTTCAGACCTGGAAACTTGAGCGAGGGAGAATGCCTCTGCCGCCGCGGCGAGGCTGGGTGTTGAGAGGACGGACAGCTGGCGGGTGACCTCAGGAAGATGACAAATGGGGGACCAGGTGCCCTCGCTCATCCACAAGCGCTCCTGACCCCTCCGCTCGTAGCGGCGCGGGTTACGGAAGTCACTCGTGCTGAAGGAAAGCTTCCTGTGAGCAAGGTTTCTAGAAATAAACATTAACCTCTTGTTAGCAGCTAAATATGTGGGGATAACAAATTCAAACAGCTATTTGGGAAAGAGTTTAAGCAGAGACCCTTTCAGTTTGAAGGGAAAAAAAAAAAAAAAGCCCAAACAATTGCTCCAAATGGTAGTGGTTGCCAGATTTTGGAGACGGTGTCTGGAACGCCGGCAGAAATGTGTGGTGCTGAGATGTGTGGCGAGCAACAAGGAGCAAAACTGTTTGCATGGCATAACCAGTGATGGTTCTTGACTGATGTGTATGGGACCATTAAAACAACTGAATATATTACTGGGAGGAAAGTGGGATGTGACAGAGCCCCTCAGCAACTGAAGAAAGATGACTCGGCACAGAACCCTTTATAGAGTTGAAACATATGAACAAAAAACACTTGAGTAGCTTTTAAGTTTTCCTTTGCTTGCAAAGGATTAATGTGTTTGCAGGTTCTGCTTTCCATTTCCCATTTTTATTTTAAAACAGGCACTTGCTTGCTAAGATGAGGAGAACTTTCAGATAATCATTGCCCTATAACAGCAGAAATCCATAAACCACGTTGACTTAGATCAGCTGAGAATATGCCTTTCTCTGAAGCATGACTACTGGGGACTGTAGTGTACTCGAGCAGTACTCAAGCAGCTTCAGCTTTTTTTTTTTCTTTTGTGAACTAAAAATCCCAACAAAAGACTTCAACTTTTGAAAGTGGAATCATTCAAGATCTCCCACATTACCTCTGATCACTGAAGGTACTGAGAAGACAGGAATGGCTGCTCTCTTTCACTGCTATTTTCATCTTCAAAGTGTGACGCCTCATCTGAAGTGATGCTGCCTGGTCAGATGTGAAGAGAACCCGATTGAATGTGGCGTTTGATTATTATCACAAAAAATATTCAGACACACGTTGTGAATTCTGGGCTCGCATGAAATGCAAATTGTATCTATCAAGTGCACGCTGGATTTACTCACCTGAGTTCTCATTGCATGCTAATCTCTAGTTTGCATAATTTCTCAGTGAAAAAAGAGGTTGGATAACAACTTTAATGTATTGTATTCAGGTGTGATTTGATTTGTAATTCCCTCAAAGATGGGTATAGGTCACTTTGCATCATTTAAGGGGTTTCTCTCCCTTTTCAGAGTGAGTTAAGTCTGTTGTCTTTATGTCCACAGTGCTTTAGTGGATAGTCTCGGAGTCTGGTCTTTCTCCTCATGAAATAATTGAATCAAGTCTGGTGCCTACTTGCGTAGGACTCTGCAGTGGGACTGGAACTGTCTAAAAACAGTTACGGCAGTACCTGCAGAAACCTGTATGCACAGCCTGTGAGTGGTATCCCAGGGCTGTCACTCAGCAGAAAATACATATTTGGTCAGAGTAATACAAAGCTTCCTTTATTCTATAAAACCTTCTTCATTAGTTTCCCATCTTTACACTTGAGAACATCCACTTCTTTTAAAATTATGTCAGAGTTTCTATGGGGCAGAAGGCATCTCTCCTTTGATTTTAATTTCTCCATGGCTTTTCATCTTTCCTTTAGGCAGCTTTGGCTTCTCAGTTACTCCAAAAGCAAATGTTTAACTGTGTTAAATAAACGTGGGTACTCAATTCTCATCTCATGTCTGCTTAAAAACTAGAGTAGCAGTAGAATTGCAGTGCTAGGAAAATGCTGGAGAACCAGGTGCTCTCTAAAACTTTTCATCCTTTAAACTTTTTTTTCAGCAAAAGACACTTTTTTTTTTTTTCTATGATGCATTCAGTTAGGAGCACTGAAGATGTATTATGAGGTAGCTGTCACAAGAAAATTTTCCTCTTCCAGTAGTGTTTAATATCTTCATCAATGACACAGTGGGATCGAGGGCACCCTCTGCAAGTTTGCAGATGGCACCAAAGGGAGTGGTGTGGTTGACAGGCCTGAGGGACAGGATGCCATCCAGAGGGACCTGGACAATCTTGAGAAGTGGGCCCATGTGAGCCTCGTGAGGTTCAACAAGGCCAAGTGCAAGGTCCTGCTCATAGGTTGGGGCAATCCTGGTATCAATAGAGGCTGGGGGATGATATGATTGAGAGCAGCCTTGTGGAGAAGGACTTGGGATTACTGATGTGTGAAAAGCCGGACATGACCAGGTGCACTCATGGCCCAGAAGGTCAACCACTGGATCCTGGGCTGTATCCCCAACAGGGCAGCAGGTTGAGGGAGGGGATTCTGCCCCTCTGCTCTGCCCTGGTGAGAATCGCCCTGTAGTGCTGGGTCCACTTCTGGACTCCTCAGCACAGGAGAGACAGGGACCTGGTAGAGGGGGTGTAGAGCAGGGTCACAGCCATGATGGGAGGGCAGGAACCCCTCTGCTGGGAGGCCAGGCTGAGAGAGCTGGGGTTGTTCAGCCTGGAGAAGGCTCTGAGAAGATTTTACTGTGGCCTTCCAGTACTTAAAAGGGGCTTTCTTATAGAAAGTTGTGGACAGACCTTTTAGCAGGGTCTGTTGCGACAGAATGAGGAGTAATGGTTTTAAACTCAGAGGTGAGATTGAGACTAGATAGAAGAAAGACTTTTTTTAGAGTGAGGGTGGTGAGGCACTGGCCCATGTTTCCCAGCAAGGTGGTCAATGTCCCATCCCTGGTAACATTCCATTCTAGGTTGGCTGAGGCTCTGAGCTACCTGCTCTAGTTGCAGATGTCCCTGCTCACTGCAGGAGGGTTGGACTAGATCACCTTGAAAAGTCTCTTCCAGCCCAAACTGGTTTGTGATTCTGTGATTCCATCTCCTAATGTATTAGCTTTTCAGTGGAAATGTTTGGTCCCTGGAGTCTGGATTTCATCACAAAAAGAGGAAGTTTTCAGGGAAAGTAGTATGGGAAAATTTGATTCTGCTCTCTTCCCCTCCACCAAGGATGGCTTCTTTGTCTTTGCATTTAAAGATTTTGCATTTAAAGATTTCTGCTGCGACGTTCACAGCTGTACTCACCGTGAGATGTCTTGGGTAACTTCTAATAACGTTTCTGCTGTAGGGAATTAGATATGTTACAGTTTATGGATGTGCTTCACCATTAAAAGAGGAAACTGTGTATGTGAAACATGAAATAAAAGTGCCTTAGTTTTTATGTTAAACACTCCAGAGAGTCTTTTAATGGTCACTGCTGAATGGTGTGGAGCAAAGCCACCATATCCAGAGCGGGAGCACTGAGTCCCCAGATGCTGCTGGGTTGCCCCCTCTGATACAAGGTAGGAGAGGAATGGAGGAAAAGAGGGAGGATTAACTCATAACTGATTTCTACCTCAGGAGTCAGAACTGGCTTTATCAGAGACAGCTCTTTCATGGCTGATACTGCTTTTCTAGGCTTTTTTTTTTTTTTTTTTTTTTTGTCCTTCATTGTCTGGTAGCAGACCTCTGTGCTGGTCCATCTTAGCTGAGATGTGCTGTGGCAGACCTGGTTTATTTTCATTTTGAAGAACTTTGTTTCACTACATACAGTTGACCTGTACTCCTGCCCAGGGACACTCTGACAGGGTTTGAAATCAATTGCTGTTTAGAAGAAGCAGATGGAAAAGGCTAAAAAGAATCACTAGAGGTCCTAGATTTCTTTCCTTGATTTGGTGAGTTGGGGCTTTCTTGGCTATTCTACTGGGAAAAGTTATTTCTTGTAGAACAGAGTTCTTCCCTTAGAAGACCCAAAACTGAGAAATAAAAGTTCTAGGAGCTGTGAACTCAAAATCCCAATTAAGAAGTTTTTCTTCAATCTTCATTGTAATAAATAGAGAACCATTAGAGTCAGTAGGCATCTGATTTTGAAGAATTTATGGCAAGCAGCAGGCTGAAGTCTTCTCCTTGATGAAAAGCTGGTTGAAGTTTCCCTCTAAAGTGGGGAGGGGGTTGGGGGGGTGGGGGAATACTCAAGCATCATCTACGTGTACATATCCTTATTTCACAGCAATTCAAGCAAGCTCTTGGAAATGCCATTAAAGGTCAAGTCAGTTGTACCCAGAGGGTTTGCTCATGACACCAACTGTGCACGCAGCAGTCGGTTCTGGCAGCTTCTGCCCCTAAGTAAGGGAATTGCTGCTTTGTCCCCTGCTTTGGGGCCAGAGGTGATGGTGTTACCAGTATGCCATAAACTACACCTGATCACCTTCTGGTTTGAATGAAAGGATCTCTGGGCACAGCTCTGTGAACTGTGTTGAGCAAGTGACAGTTCTGCAGCAGTTTCTTGGGACACGGATATGTAAAATGGGCTGAACAAGCTTTTGGCAAAGACAAGGCAATGTCTGTAGTTTTCCTTCCTTCGTGCAGGGGTCTGGTGCTCATCTGACACCTTGATGAGCACTTTCTGCTCAGTAAGCCCTCAGAAAACTAGCAGTGCTGTACAGTATTATTAATAACAGTATAGACTGGTTTACTAAGCTGAATCTGAACTGGTGGAAATGGTGTATACAAGTGGGATTACAAGAGTTTCAAGGGTGGTGTTTATGGTAGGCTCTCTTGTAGCCTTTGGCAGGATTCTTCTGTAGCCAAAACTGTGTTGTGGTATTTTGATTGACTTTTTCTTGTGTATTTGGTTTTGTCCTGCTGCAAGACGAATGTGTGACACAATCAGGTTAAAACTACATTCTTTTTCTGTCTACCTTGGGATGTGTCATATTGAGACCTCATTGTGCTTCACAGTTTCTTGACATTGACATCAATTGCTGCAGTTGTATACACAAAGGCTTTAAAAAATACCCCTCCTAATCCTCCACCACCAACCTGTCCCCCATAGTTATTGCAGCTTGAAGCTGCCTGCCCATTTGCTGGTGCTTGCAGCAAACCCCACGCTGCAATTATTTGTTGTCCATTTTATTGACTTTCCTGGTCACATTCCATCTAATTAAAATTGTTACAGTGTATTTATCAACCACATGACATCTTGGTTCCTCCAGGCAGCCCTGAACCTATTCCTTGTTCAGCTATTAAATAGATTACTCCCATTTAGTCCTCGTTATCCTGGAGAGCAGGGGAGACTCGCAGCTGATGGAGGTGCCTCACTGCCATCAGGTCTGGAATTGTGACCTTGGGAATGGTGTGAGGCACACAGAAGGGATTGAATTGGACTTGTGAGGAGCCTTTGCTGAGTTGATGGTTCTGTTGAAGTGTAATTATACATTGGGACAGGCTGTGCAGGGTGGTGGTCAGCAGGAACTTCTGACACTGGTAACAGCTGGTTTGGTTAAGATCTGAATATGATAATAGAGCCCAAAGAGTGTCTGTTAAAACAGATCAAAGATTACTTATTGACTTTCAGGACGTGAGATCAGGCTTGTAGCTAGTCCGTGGAGGAATGGATTGCTATTCTGGATGACGACTTTGATTACCGGCTCTGTGTGTTGTGGTTTTGTCCAAACTTAAGACGTTACAGTCTCTGAGAAGGGGAGAGTCACACTGTATCTGAGTAACACCTAGTGAAAACCTGTTCCCAAATGAATATCCCAGGGCTATTGAATGAATAACAGCAATCAGCTTGGCTCATTTTATAAGCAAATTCTGCTTTGGCTGCATGGACCGACCGCGTGGGGTAGAACTGGTTCAGACAAAACCACAGCTGCTTGGAGGAGCTCTTTTTACCTGCTCAGGGGCCACACATTCTTCAATGAAAAACAGGCCAGAGAAAATCCAGTTCCTTGTGTGTCTCCCTCATCTGATAAGAGCCAAGATACTCTGAATAATGCATCGATAGCTCCTCTTAGAGACTTGGTAAATCTAATGAAAATACTGTCTCCAGAAGGGTTCTGGAATGCAGCATGCGCTACTGCATTACTAATGCTTTACACAGCTTTCCAGACTCGAGTATTTTGCTTGCTTTCATGCAACCACTATTTATTATTTAAATGATGAACCTGGAAAATTTCCCAGATCTAATGTCTGCCCCATTACTTTCTGTCTTGGTTACTGCGAATAATCAGATGAGCAGTAAATCTATTCTGTGGAATAGAATTACATTATATATATATTTTTTTTTTCATTGAACAACTTGTGAATGATTTTTCTTTTCTTCACTCCCATAAAATACCTAATAGATCAAAAATGTAAAATCTGTATGCCAAATACATAGTATTCCATATGTACCTCCAATGATGTGTCTGCAGAAACACCCGTGGGAGTGTATTTATCTTGGGCAGATGGGGGAAGGTTGTGCAAAATCATCCCAAGCACTGATAACTTTCAGCTGGGTGGGCGGAGGGAAGTACTGTGGGGGTTTTTTGGCTTGTTGGTTGGATGTTTTGGTTGGTTGGGTTTTGTTTGGCCATTTGGTTGGGCTTTTTTGTAGCCTGGTGTGCTAGTTTGTGCTGTTTCTGATTGTTTCTGAAGTCTTTCCTGAATTTTTCTGAAATGAGACCACCCTGTGGAGCGGTGAGGGGACGTTTGCCAGGGGGTCAGGTGTTACTGCCTTACGAGCTGGCGTTGGGTCCTCTGGCCCTCAGAAATGGCAATGCCAAGTGGTGCTGGGGCTGCCTGGGCAGCGGGTGGAAAGGCACAGGGCATTGTGTCTGCTGCCATGCATAGTTCTCCTGAGGTCCCAGTCATCCTGATGAAGTGATGGTGACGTGGCCCTTGGAAAGGAGAAAACATGAAGGAAACCCACCCACAGGAAAGACCAGCTTGATCCCGAGCCTCTGCGTGAACTGTGAATTGCACCTCTTGCCTTGAAAACAGGAGGCGCTTTTTTTTCGCCCTGCGTGGTGATGAGAAACTAAAGGTTAGGAATGAGTCCCCTGAAGGCTCATGAAGAACAAAATACGATGTGTTTTAACTGACGTGAAAGGTTAAGGGGGCAGATCAACATCCAATGGCTGCAGCTAAGGAAAGGGGGCTTGTTTGGGCAGAGCCTGAAGGGGAGCGTAGGCATTAGGGCGAATGGGAAGTGTGAAACCATGAGGCAGGGAACACATAGCCCTTTAGGCCTGCTCAGAAATAATAGTGCAGGCTTTTTTTAACTTCAGAGTTTAGTCTGCCCTCAGTAAAAACAAGTTACATTAAAAAAACTGTGCACCAGAAAAAGCAAACCTCTTTTTCCTGGTTTCTGCTTATAAGATTTACAGGTACTTAAAATAAACCTATGAAAAACAGACCTAGTGTGCTGGAATTCGCTAACTAGTGAGAGCAATTACCTCCAGATCCCAAGACCTAACGGAGCTCGATTTTTGGAAATAAAACTTGGCAAGTGCTTCTTCCTGCTGCTGTTGTAAAGGTGTACATGAAAAGATGTGCTGACCTCTGCCAGAAACCCCAGGAATCCAGTTCAGAGAGATTCTCCTGCGAAGGACATGGCCAGTCTCAGGCAGCACAGATGGGGATCGGTGTGGAAAAGTGAAACATTCACTTCTTGTTGTCTGGCTTCAGCGTGGCAGATTCTTTGCAATTGCCTGGTGTACCACAGTCGTTAAATGGGTCAAGAGCAGTAAGTTTAGATACTTAACGAGAAAATAAAGACCTCACTTGACAGCCAGCAGCGTGTCGTGCTTGTTTCACAGGAGTAAGGAGAATTAATGCAGGTTGTGGGAGTGAAAGTTGATCAGAGCCTTTCAGCGGTGATGTCGTATTGCTTCAGAGTTCACATACCAGTTAACTATAAATGCTGGAAGAGCTGTAAATCAGGCCCTTTTATGAAACTAATGCCCCAATTTCAGATGACCTAAAAAGCAGGGAAACAATAGACTGCCTCTCTCCTTTTAGTGATATCTAAGTAACGGAAGATAAGTAATGAAAACCATGAAACCAACCTTTGTTAATATAGAAAGGTAAAGTAATCCCATTTTCTCTGGACTGTTCTGTGCATGAGTGGAAAATGAAGTTTGTGCAATGAGATAAACGTGATAGAAGCAGAATCTGAGATGGGAATTGATTTTTATAAGACTCTCTGGTTTGGAGGGTGGAAGTAGTTTCACACCAGTGTTTTGAAGGAAATTATTTGCTGTTGTCAGTATCCCTTCATCATTCCTGGTTGGGGGAAAGAGCTCCTGTTTCCCACAGCAGTTGTAAAAGGCCTTTGGGAAGGATGAGATTTTTGTCCTAAAATAGTAAGGGGCAAGTAACAAGAATGTTTAAAAAAAAAAAAAAAAAAAAAAATCTCTTAAATGCATTCTCCCACAAAAGAGGAGCTCTCTGCAGACCATCTTCCCTTGCACACTGAGACGTGACCAGCTTTGCTGCTGTTTGTAGATTCCCTTTGGACAAAGAGCTACTGAAAGGGTTTGTGCCCTGATGTCTGTGCCTGTGCTGATGGGAACCAATGTCCAGCAGTGAGGACCAGACTCATCACAAGCTGGTGCAGAGTAGCAGAGCTTACCCAAACTGGGCCATAGGAGACAAATTCAGTCTCTCAGCCTCAGCATCTCACCAGCAATCACTCAGAAATGTTGTTCATGTCTGTGTATTGTAGTTATTAGGTGCAAGAAATACAGTTTTAAAACTGTAATTAATCATTTCTGTGTAACCTCTTTTTCTACACAATTATCACATCAATGGGTATGACTGTTTAATATGTCTTCCCTATAAAATCTGACCTGTTTTATACACTCTTTATGGAAACAGTGTACAGTCATAAATTAAAAGATGCAACTGTTTTGGATATTTTACTGGTGGTCCTCTATTTTCCTGCCAAACGTGCAGCTGGTTTAGGTTTCTCGGGATAACATTATAAAAGGCCGTATGTGCTTTGCAAGTCTGTGCTGGAATTGCCAAGCCAGAGGTGGAGTGACTCAACCTTCCCAGGAGCAACATGGACCAAGTGATGAATCGAAGCAGCTAGCTGGAGCTCAGCGGCTTCATGACCACTGTGAAAAACAGTTCTCATTTATGGTATTTTACACAGTGTTGAGGATTTGAGATGCTCGTGCTGACTGTGCGAGGCTACAGCCTCTGTCTGCCTCTGTATTTGACAGGATTTTGGTGCAAAACTAGCTGAGACTCTGGTTTTGTATTTGCCTTATGTGGGGTGCAGGAGCTATACGGTTACAGAATTGAATGGAACCATTCAGACCCCTGGGTGGACACCTTTCGTGGGAGCTCTTGGCATGCTTGACTGGTTTGAGCCCAGAGGAGGTGTTGAAGGCAGCCAAGACCTTGGCCATGCCAGCGTAGGTAGTGTGCTTCAATGTCAACTCCTCCATCTGGCGGGTTTCGTGTAAAATGAGATAGGTGTGCAAATGACTGATGATACTTCATTAATGGTGAAGTTTAGAGGCTTCTTTAGACAAAATGTTGATGACAGCCTCCTACAGATCTAATTCCCTGGTGTTAATGGACTTACTCCAGATGCAGATAGGCCCAAGAGGAGGCAGCTCAGCCCTGTTGTCATCAGAGCAACTGGTACAGTCGGCTCCTCTGAGCACCCAGCATTAACTGGACAGAGCTGAAACCCTCAGATGCCTACGGGAGCACAGGAGGAAAGCTTGTGTTGTCATCTCAGGAGGAACTGCCAAAGGGGAAAAACGCAACCCTCCTCCCAGAGCAAACACAGAAAATAGAAACCAGTGAGTGCACTTAACCCTGTGCAGCCTGTTGTAAAGAGCAGAGGTTCTTCAGTGCACTGGTTGGGCAGCTTGTCAGAAGGTGCATCAGAGACATCACTGTTTGAACTAACAGCAGTTTTATACTGAGGTTTTATGCTGAAGATCAGAGGTGGGCAGCAGTAGGCGGCTGGTGTCTCCTTGCTTTCCCCCAAAAAACAGCCTCGACCTCACTGTCCTGTGAAACACACAAGTGTTCAATGTGTTTATTGCTGCGCTAAAGTAACACTTGTCTTTGTTTTAGGTATCTCAACCATGTACGAGCTGCCTCTCCGCAGGATCTTGCTGGGGGCTACACTTCTTCTCTTGCTTGTCACCGAGCCTTACAGGATGCTTTCAGTGGTCTTTTCTGGCACCCCAGTTAGCCCACGTGCATCAGTCCGTGACTGAGGGACACAGAAGGGGGTGAGAAGCCAATCAAGCCAGCAAAGGTTGGGTAAAATTGCTGCCATCTGCACAATGGACAAGCTGCAGTCACTTTTCTGTGTAAAGCCAGCTGTGTTTAAGTGTTAAAAGAAAATAGAAAAAGCCGTCTGCACCAGAGCTTTGTAAAGTGGTAGATACATTTTTGTGGAGGGGGAAACTCGTTAGTCATGTGGCACTTTGCTGAGGGAGGCTGAAGCAATAAGCCACATCTAATGGAAGATGTGAATAACTCAGCTGTATATGTTTGAGGTTTTAAGAAATACACTTGTAAATTTTTTCTAAATAAAGCCAGACTTTAATAAAAAAGTTTGTGGTTTTACTCTTATTGCGGGGTTTTATTTGCACAAGCTTTTAAATGCCATTTTGATTATAACATTTAGTGTCAATATTCAAGCCTACGTTTTCTTCCCATAAAACTCGTTTCCCCAGTTCAGGCAAGTGGGTTTTTCCTCCTGCCAGCTGGATGGGATGAGAAACCCTGGAACTATGCTGACACAACTCTTATGCAGGATCCTTCCTGATGTCACTTGGTTCTTACCTTTGTCTGGAAAACAAACCTTTAGTTGAAAGTCTTTCAACTTAGTTTCTCTAGAAGCAACCTAAGAAGCCTTAATATGAGGCTAGATCAATAAAGTAGTCAAAAATGGATTTGTTTTATTTCCTTTTTAGTTCCATCTGCAACTTTCCTGTCACATTTTCAGGAGGTTATTTTAGCAGGAATGTCCCTTTGTCTGGCTTTTGGGATGAACCTTGCTGCTTGAGGTGCTGCTTTTAGGTGTTGCTCCCTTGTGCTTGTGGTGGGAGGCAGACTGACTGCAGCAGCGGTGGGCTGACTGTGGCGGGGCTGGTCTTTGCTGTGAGCCTGTATAAACTGTGAGAGGCTGGGAACTGCTCAGGACAGGCTCTGGAGTAAAGCCTGGGCCAGGGTTTATGGGTCATCCGTTAATAGTTATTGAATACTGCTCTGAGGAGGGTACTAAATGAATGTATGTATTCTATGTTGTAATAAAGAGACGAATAAACTCTATTCCAGACTCGCTGCTTCCTTTATTAAGGAAAGTGGAGGGAGGTGCCAAAATTTCCATGGCCCTTTCTCTAAAATACTGTTGTTGGTGCCCAAAATAGTTGCCAACAGGTAATGTTACGCATGAGGCAGAGGTGTAGAAAAGATGTCAGCTCCCAGAGTACTGCTTCTTGGCCAGAGCAGGTGGCTCGGCCTTAGAAAGCCTGTGCCTGGGTGTTAAAGGACTCGGTGACGCAGCACGTCGGAGACTGTGCACAGTACACATGGACTGGTGGAGTAGTCAAGCCCCTGCATCCTCCCGGGATCCAGCTTGGGATGCTGGGAGGAGTCACAGCAACCAGGGGGAGGCTGTGCTGTTCTGGGTTCACCCAGGCCGGTGAAGATACACCCCCCAGCTGATCTGCTTTATGTTCAGTGTGTAAAGTCTCAGGTCATTGCCCTAATTAATGCAGAACTGCAGATGCATATTAATGTTTATAATTTAAATACACTTGAGCAGCTTGTGTGTACATTGGCTGCTGTTTCATGTGTAAGGATTATATGCAAAAACAGCAAGGACACAGAAATACAGGAAAAAAACCTGGTCACAAACATAGTTACGTACAGTCTATATGTAGATGCATCTACCTATATGAAGATCAAGGGAGATGATTCTGCCCCTCTGCTCTGCCCTGGTGAGAACTCCCCTGCAGTGTTGGGTCCACTTCTGGGCTCCTCAGCACAGAAGAGACAGGGACCTGGTAGAGGGGGTGTAGAGCAGGGTCACAGCCATGATGGGAGGGCAGGAACCCCTCTGCTGTGAGGCCAGGCTGAGAGAGTTGGGGTTGTTCAGCCTGGAGAAGGCTCCGGGAAGATTTGGTCACATGCTAAAAATCAGTTATGTAGTTGACTTGCTTAACTCAACAGTGGTGTTCGAAGCCAGGTTTCTGTGAGTGTGGTAGCACCAAGAACCCCAAAATTTGGACTGTGAGGCAACACAGACTGTCGAAGGGACCTGCAGTCTTCAGCAGTACAGACTAGCACGTTAAGTGTGTATCACGGGGTCACCACATCATTCTAGAACAGTCAAGGGCCTTACCCCTCCAGCAGCATTTACAGAGGGCTCTGGAGATCAAAAGCAGCTTGCAGGGGTTTAAGGGAAACCCACAGGGCAGAGCTAAGAGAGCACGCACTGGTTAGAAAACATAACCAACAGCAGCAAGGGCATCGCAGGCTGGAGGCAGAAGTCCAGCGCTTGCTGTTAGAGAAGCAGTGACTGCAGGGAAAGGATACAATGTGCCTGTCATTGACAGCGGGGACAGACAGGTTAAAGCTGTTGTGATACTATTTTGAAGGCCAGCAGATGAATTCTCAGGCTGAGTGGCAAGCCAGGGAAATAATCTGTAGAGCAGCTCTGAAGATAGCATGAGTGAGTCACAGTGATTTTTCCCCCTTATTTGATAAATGCAATCCAGAGGTAACCAAGCTGTGATGATGTGCTCAAAAGCACTGGCTACACAGCCAAGGGAAAGGCTGAAATGCAGAGCAAAACAAACCCACGGGCCTG
Organism: Megaceryle maxima; assembly: GCA_024605025.1. Lineage (NCBI taxonomy): Eukaryota > Metazoa > Chordata > Aves > Coraciiformes > Cerylidae > Megaceryle > Megaceryle maxima. The sequence continues at coordinate 19,129 of JANHGN010011668.1, read as the reverse complement.
AGCAGTTGTTTGGGTGAGAATCAAGATGTCAGGCTGCAGGCCTAAGGGATGGAGCCCCAGCAGCAGAGCCAGAGCAGGAGATGGACATCTGGTGACTGAGTTGCCAGGCCTGAGCTTTAAGCCAGGACTGAAGGAAAATATTTGAAACAGAAAGGGTGAGCTGAGTTCTCCATCCAAATAAATGGTTTGTGGTTGACATTGCCCAACAACAGTTTGAATTGGTAAGAAAAGGAAATCAAAGGCAGAGGCTTTTCAAATCTCTGCAGAATACAGCCAGCCAGAGACCATCCAGGGACTGCAGAAAGGAGCAGTCAGGGAGGTGGTGAAAGAGCCAGGAGATGGCAGAGGCACAAAGGCCACAGGAGGATGCGGTCTGAAGACGAGAGGACTGTTCAGCCAGGTACCGCTTCTCACTCTAGCGCTTCAACGCAAGCCTGGGCTTCATCTCCAAAAGTGCCAACGGCATTTGAGCCCTTCCCGCTTTAACCGTGGGCAAACACAAAGTTAGGAGTCCACTAATCCCTAACTACATCTCAGTGTTAAAGAGCAGTTATTACTCAAAAGCCTAGGAACAAGTATAAATGGTTAGCTGGGCCGCCTTCTATCTTAGGTTAAGTTTTTGAAAGGTTATCTTGCTTATGCAAACACCTCTGGTGTTTGTGCATCTGCTCACAGTAACCCAATATTCTGAGCCACCCAAGCCGTTCGCCAGAGAGGATCGAGGGCAGGGGTTACACAAGTCATCTTGCTAGACCTGGCAAAACATAACAAACTGTTCTCGCCACAAACTGCACATTATCAAAACAGCACAGCAGAAAACTATCCCAGCTTGTGTCACTGAATTATCATGGGGTGGGAAACAATAGAGTGGGAAAGTACCAAAACACATTCATTACCAAAAACCAACGTTTTATTTTTCTATAGTAACAACAATTTCAATCTGCTTGTTGATCCCACAATTGAAAGGCAGGTAAAGGCAGGAAGGAAGGCTCATGAGGGGAAACTGCAATGTGTACTACACATCTCAGCAACCGAGATGGGTAGCACAGGTAAGCCTCAAATAACTCAAGGGCTAAACCAGAGGTAACCTCTGTATACCTCAAGCAAACTAAAAAGGTAGTTACCGTAACTCTAGTCTTCAACTCAGTAACCTTTCTTCAGAAAAATCTTGGCTGGTACACAGACGTTTAGAGGCTGGTTTTGCTGGAAGAAGGTTAGAAAAAGTAAGTTACTTAATGTAAACATACTGAACTAAACCACAAGCCATGTAATGCTTAAGGGATTTAACAGGAAGGGATGAGAGTTACAATCAGGATTAACAGTCACAATCGAAAACTGTTACAGCAATAAGGGGGGGGTCTTTACTAAATGTCAAAAAAGACTTTCAAAAACTCTGTACCAAGCTACATTTTGACCTACATCTCAGTGCTATCCAACAAAATATACAATACAAATAAAACAAATAAGATATAAAACCCCAAACAGAGTAAAAATAAGTTTCATGGCATTAAAGCTTTATCAAAGCCTCCTTTCCTCCACGTAACTGCCAACTGAAGCCTCCCCCAAGTCATGTAGTGCAAAGCCCAAGATCAACTAGATATCTATTTCTCAAAGAAATTGTACAGAACCTAATTCTGCTGATGTAGTGACTCCAGATCTAAACTGTGTCTGTGCAAGCCTCAGGGAGAAGGCCAGAACTGGGACCAGTCGCTCATAAATACCCTTCTGAAACCCTGGGTGAAAATGACTGAAGTTCTTAAGTAGCGAGCTAAGAGAAACGCATGCTTAGTGTTGGATACCCCATCCTCCCCCAGCACACAATCTAAGGCATAAGGGTCTGGTTTATGGTCTGTGGGATGATCACATACAGTCCACCATTTTTGATGCGGAGGCTCACGCTGGGATCAGAGGAACAGGGAGCAGTTACTGAGAGTGCACGAAGCGCGGCAGCTGCTGCACATGTGCTGACACTCAGTCCTGCCGGCTACCACCACGCTCACACCCGAGTACGGCATCGCTGTCACACTGTTGAAAGGGGCCCACTGGGCTGACAAGGTGGGACCAGCCTGAGACAGCAAAGGTGTGGCCTGAAATCCAAGTGCCACATAGGAGGCTTTTCCTTACCTTCATCAGGGCAGGGCCTCTTGTACAGCACCTCTGCTGGAACCTGGAAACTAATACACAGCATCTCCTTGCTTGGTGCAACGTTTCTAACCAGGTAAGTAGAACAGCGTCCATCCAAGGAGGTTCCCAGTGAAGCTTCAGCTCGTTCTTTAATATCTCTGGCAGGGTCATCATGTTTGGAGAAACCATAGCAGTGCACTGTGGGAAGGCCAGCAGTGCTGCACGGCTCTCCAGCTAAAAGATGCCTGAAAACATCTAGAAATTCAATAGCCAAAGCTGGCAAATTCATGACTATGTGAAAAGAGGTTTTCTGTTCTTCTTTGAGAAGTGGGAGCTCTTTACTTAGTTCTTCTCTTACTATCCCCCGGAGGAAGTCCCTGCCGTCCATGTTGAATGCTTTTATTTTGTTGTCTACTTTGTTCAGTTTGCAGTTGTGCAGGAGCCAGCTGTAGGATTCGGGATTGAGATCGTTCGCAAACACGCGGCACTTTTTCTTTGCTGCTGGAATAGCAAAAGGCCCAATCCCAGCAAAGACATCAAAAAGGACATCACCAGGCTTTAAAAGCTCAACAATACGGTCGTGTTCTGTGGAAAGACGTGGGTTCCAGTAGACTTTAGAAAAGTCCAATTCATATGCAGTATTATTTTCTCTGACCTGAAAGTCCAAAACATTTCTTTAAGCCTCTGTGTTTAAATTCTGGGCATGTTTAAGCATTATCAGTAATTAAGACAGATAAAAACCAAGGTGCTTTATCAATGTGTACATTGACATTTGTCCCATTAGTAGTACACATGAATCTTGTATAAACAGATCTACTCATCAGAAATAGCCCCAAGGAATGTTCCAACTGTCAATCCAGATGGCTGGTTTACACGTCTCAATCACCAGGTGGAAATAAAGCAGCAACTTAAAATGACCATAAAGAAAAAAAAAAAAAATAGCAGAGGCTTTTCAAGAGCTTTGTGGCTGGCTGACAACTCCTTTATTGAAAGCAGACCTTGGGAAGATGCCTCAAGCCTTCCTCAGCAGAGTCCACATAGCAAATAAGTGTTTGAGAATGATACAGGACAAGAATGGCAGCACTCGGCCAAATTCAAAGCCACTGGGAGCCAATTCTGTAAAAACACTGTATTTTATCTCACAAGGTGACAGAGTCTGGAAACAGATCCAAACCCCAACTTTGAGATGACCGCTATCTTAAGAACAGACCTTAAAAGAAACCATATTTATTCAGATGACAGGGGCATGCAAGACAATACTCACTTTGCACCACCACACATAAATTGTGTGACTCCAAAGTCAAGCCACTTTGGAGCCAAATCACATCACAGCTTTGCCAGCAAGAAACATAATGAAGAGTACCCACACTCCTCGGTGTGAAGCTCAGTGCCACACTAGGTACACTCTTAGTGAGCTAATGCCATCTGCACAACATTTGATTGTCACTTCTTCCTTGGCGATTCAAACGCCTCCTCTTTGCATGTATGGGATGTTCTACCAAGCCAATAAACTTTCTTTCTTTCCTTTGGTAATCTAATGTCTTCTCTTCTAAAAGTATAAAAACTGCTGACAGTTAGGAAGAGTATTTTTTCAGTTGAGCCAGTGGCCAAGTTTCCACCTAAAGACAAGAAAGCCTACGTGAAGAATACTTGGCAGTTACATAGTGCTTTACACCTGAAAAATGTCAAAACAGAGATGAGGTTTGTCTTGCTGCCGACAGAAAAGGAAAAATGCACAGGCAAAGCATTGCCTAAGCCACAAAGTC
>JANHGN010011668.1:0-15139 GCA_024605025.1 Megaceryle maxima | reverse complement strand
AACAGAGATGAGGTTTGTCTTGCTGCCGACAGAAAAGGAAAAATGCACAGGCAAAGCATTGCCTAAGCCACAAAGTCAGTGAGATTTAAAAACAGTCTTATGTTCTGTACCAGCCACTGTACAAGGCTTGGTGAAATAAAGAATCTGCATTTTCTTAGATCAAATCCACTACAGTTTAGCTTTAAAGTGAGAAACAGCTCCCACTGCAAGCCTGTAATTAGTATCTCTGCAAGAACCTTTACTTCATCTGCTTTTACATATACATCATTAAAAATTAGGCTGTGAACTTGAAAGGTTATGTATCTCCATGATCCTTGTGATGGTGAATTTGCTCTTGGCAGACCAGGACAAATGAATGTGGAAGTAACTGCCAACTCTTACACTCTAAAACAGGTGTCAGGAAGGGCGCTGTGCAAAGGCATGGTTTTAATAGTGTCTCTTCATCACATCTTTCCTGCAGCTGCCTTTGGGGTTAAACATACTAAATTTAAAATTACAAGGGAAAACCCCGGTACCTTGGTTACCAGGTTGCTCTCCCCAGCAAGCACTTCCATTTGAAAGTTTCTGTAGGTGCTGTCAATAATACTGGTTTTATTCACTACACAGGTGATTCCCGGATTCTTGTCAATTAAAACCTGGCCTGAAAAAGAAAGCAAAAGATATGCAGGTTAAGGCACTACAACCTTTTAACTTTCTACACGAGGTACAAACACTGCTTTTCATGGTTAAATTAACAGAAGTAAGCATGTGTTAGAACAACCCTAATGACGCAGGGTGGCAGATGTGACATCTTTCTGAGGCACATACTTTACCCTGACCCAATGCTCAGTGAAGTGAGACCACAACTGCTGCATGAGGAGGGCACTGTGCCTTCTGTGCACAGCTACAGCATCAGCACAAGGCTGTTTAAAGTCAAAACAGAAAACCATGAAAAGCACTCGCAAGTTTTCTTTGTACAAGCAATAATTTATTAGTAGGGTAACTGTAAAAATATTTTTTTAACAATGTACAAAATATACTAAATACTTTTTGTAGAAAGATATTTTAACCTACCAATCAAGTGTCGGTATGGTAACTGATGATCTCTAAGGTTCAAATGAGCTATGTGACCAACGCGGCTAAATCCAGAGGTGACTTCTTGGCCTTCAGGAAGGACTGCTCGTAGGATCTCCTCTGACTTGAAGTTCTCATAAGTCAGCTCCAAGTTATACTTGGACACCTCAGGACAAACATTAAGCTGTTTCAATACCTCTTGCTCAGACTCCCCCAGTGAGAATTCTGGTATTTTATAAGGATCCAGAATAACAAGTCTACTGTCCTCATCTTCTGGATCATCAACCACTCGCTTTAGACCAGGACGCTGTAGTACCATATGTTTGAGAGACTTCAGCAAAGTATTTACAATTTCTTTCTTGACTTTAACAACTGGAACAACAACCGTCCTTTTAAAAGCTTCTCTGTTGAGTAGCGTCATCCCCCGCACTTCCGGATGCGGCAAATACAGTTGTAGATCAGCTTTATTCTCCACGGATTCAGGCATTGTAAAAAAACTATTTTTTTTTACTACTACAAACAGCCCAGGTGTTCTGCCAGGATATGGCGCCAATAGCATCCAAACTGCTGGAAATGATGTATTTGATGCAGCTGTCCTAAAATGATTACTTTTCAGTAGTCTGGCAGAGTATCCAAATCTCCATAAAGTCCTGGAAGAGAAATTATTCATTTTATAGACATTATGTAATCATTCCATTAAAAAGGCTGCAAATCACATGGATTTGCTGTTCTCTTAAACTAGAATTTCCATCTCTACCAAACAATCCACAATAGTTGAGTAAAGCTCTTTATTATGAATTATATACTACAAACTTCTGGTCCTTTTGCAAATGTATTTTTAGACATAACTAACTTTAAGCAGAAAGATAATCACCTCCTGCCAAAGAACAATGACCTCCCTTTGTTCTAATAAATGTGATATTAATCCCAGTGAGCTAAGTGGAAAAATTTCTACTGTCTCGATCCTACTGTTGGATCCCTTCTGTTGCTGATAAAATTAATTACGAAGCAGTGGTTGCTAGAAAACAGTTCTTAGCAACAGCGGTCATAATCACTCTTCAGCGATTTCTGCCTCCCGCACCCCAGCAGTAAGGGGTTACATACTTCACAGTGTCTCTGCTCCAGGAGCTGCATGCCAGAAAGACCATGAATTAAATGCAGAATTCCCCTAAAGGTACAGTGAATTATTAGTAATGTCTGTTCAAGCAACTGAACCCCTCTCCACAGTGCACTTATAGGATGGGGACTTGAAAAGTAGCTTTATGCTCTTTTAAATGGTTTCCTCCACTAGAGACAGTCCAAAGGGGCCCAATTTTTCTGATTCTGCATCGGCTGCTCCAAGGCAGGAACCAGTGATTTAGATAGCACATGAGGCTGACATTTCTCCTGTCTCCTGGAGAAGTTTATGACTGGGGGTCGATAGGAGAGATACAAATGAGCTCTGAAAAGGAACCGGTTCTTTTGCCTCCCTCAGACATCCTCGCCCTGAGGTATAGGGCTGCTGTTCTCCTTCTGGGTAATGAGCCATGTGGTCTCTTCTTCAGAAAAGGAGCTGTGCCTGACCCTTAGCAAAGCTGGCCCCGCTCCCATCCTCCCTCCCCGGCAAATCCCAGCTCCTCGCTGGGACTCCCTACATCTCCCAGCCAGCTCATCTCCCCAAGCCAAGTTTTTGGCATAGCACACCTCCTTTCCCCGTTGACTCAAAAATAAACATTACATTCTCAATGTCTGCTACAGAGAAGAAATCCTTCATCCAGAGGCCAGAGCATCCCAGCGTTGTTCTTAGGCGTTCCCCTTAGCTGGAAACTGGTTCTCACGGGCTCCTCGGTATCAGATAAAAGCTGGGGCTGGTTGGAGGCCCCTGCAGTCACGCTGTCGCAAGAGCACTAAACACCTTTCCAGACTGTCTACGGAAATCCCCCGTGCCCCATTCTTCCCTCGGAGTAATCGGAGGGAAACGGGGGCGGGGGCCGGGGGTGCGGCTGGAGGGCTGCCACCGAGCGCACCCAGAGCAACGCCGAGCACAGAGACCCACGGGCGGGTGGCAGAGGCGCCGGCCAGGCCTCACACGGGGAAGGGACTCTCTCCAGGGCAGGAGGTGCCGCAGGGCGAGGGCCTCTCCGGGGTCCCCGCTGCTCCCTGAAGGGAGCACCGCTGGCAGCCGCCGCTCGAGGCCCACCGCGGCCTGGGCCTCCCGCCGCTGGTCCCAGGCGAGGTGAATGGGCCCGGCCGGGGGCTGCGGGGCGGGAGCTGCCGTGGGGACTCCCCCACACACACCCACCCCTTTTCCCCCCCACGGGCGGCCGCCGGGGCCGCGCCGTTGCCACGGCTACTGCTCGCCCCCCCCCTCACCTCATACCGAGCCCCGCCGCGCGCGCTGCCGTCGATGACGTATCATCGCCGCCGTCGTGACGCCGCACGCGTTGCGCCGCTCCGTGTGGCCGCGCCGCAGGGGAGGGCGGGGCTTAGAGCGGTAGCCCCGCTCCCTCCACGGAGGCCCCGCCCCCTCCGCCGCCCGTCCCCCGCTGGCGCTCCCCTCAGAGGCCGGGCGGCGGGGTGTGGGGTGTCATGGTGCGGCCGCTGCCGCCGTTGCGGGGGGCTGGGCGGCTGCTGGCCCAGCGGGGTTGGTACCTGTCCGCCCGCGAGCAGCAAGAGGAGGAAGAGACGGACGAGGACGGGGAAACCGCCCCGCTGCTGCCGCTGTCGAGCAGCGTGCGTGTGAGGGGGCGGCTGGACGTGCAGGGAGGGGAGCGCCCTGAGGGGGCTGCGGCCGCGGGGGTGGTCGGGCCCGCTCGGGCGGTGCGCGCCGGCCGGCTCGGCTCGGCTCGGCTTGGCTTTGGTTTGCTTTCCCCGGGTGCTGTGTCTGTCAGGGCCGTCCCTGTCCCCTCGGCTTGGCGGCTCCCGCGCCGGGAGGCTGCGGGGACGGCTGCCCTCGGCCCTGCTCGCTGTTGATGAGCGGTGCGGGGAGAGTGGCCCGAGCGGGCGGAGGAAGGAAGGGAGGGAGGGAGACAGACACAACGACCGCTGGCTCAAAGGTCGGGCCGATCGATGCCGCTCGGCGGAGCGGGGAGGCGGGGGGCGGACGAGGCTGTGCGGGCGGCTCCTGGCGGGAGCGGCGGGAAGGGCCGGGCCGGGCTGCGGGAGCACCGGGCCTGGGAAGGTGAACGTCTGTGTCCTGGAGCTTCCTCCGCTCCGTTAGATGCGGTGACTGCAGAGCACTTGGAAGCGCTGCCGCTTGTGCGGCTCTCGCTCCCATGGCGAGCACGCAGGGGGTAAATCTTCCTGCCTTGGTATCGCCGTGCTCGAAGGCTTCAGGTGTCTTGAGATCCTTATGGGGCAGCATCACATTATTGTATATGCACGTGGATTTGCGTGGTCTGAAAACGAGAAAATGTTTTTGTGTCGTGGCTTGTTGTGGGTTTTTTTCGGTGTTTTGGTTTGGTTTGTTTTTTTGGGGGCTTTTTTTTGGTTTTTTTCCTGATTTAGATAAAGGGAAGGAAAAGTTTCTGGTTTTCCCCCCTTCCTTAAATTTCCTCCTATGAAAGACCAAAACACCTCCCTCACAAATTGTACTTGTGTTTTGCCCTTTTCACAGAATCCTCCAAATCATGGCTCTTCCTTTGGCTTGTCAGTATTTAATTTAATGAATGCCATCATGGGAAGTGGGATACTTGGCTTATCTTATGCTATGGCCAACACAGGGGTCATAGGGTTTAGGTAAGTTCTCAGTTTTTACATATGCTTATTTTTAAACTCAGCTTGTAGCTTTAAATGGAACAAAACTCGATTACTAAGACTCCTGTGCAAACGCTGAGGAAGAAATAACTTGTGCTTTTCAGCATTGTTGAATAAGATCTTCCCTCTCTGGTTTAGTCATTCAAATCTGGCCTAATGTAAGTACTGCCCCGATGTTGCATTAAATTGCCACATGGTGGCAATTTCTTGGGCATGACTCCTAATAGATGCGTATTTAGGTTTCGATGCTGCTGTCTTTAGTTCCAGAACTGGGCCTTCCGGAGCAGGGTGGCTGTGTGGCTGCAAAATGTGAATCAGCTTGTACTTTTGTTTGCACTTCTTGTCTGTACTTTGTTTGCACTTCTTGTCTGTACTAACTTGTGGATAATGGGGCCATAGTCACCAGAATTGTCACTTACCATTTTCTGAGCTTTAGATTCAAGTCATTACAAGATACATATTTGTCTGTGTATATGTCTATACACACAAGCTCCTATGTTTGTCTTCTTTGTAGTTCATGTATCAGGCCTTTACTATTTGTAGCATGTCATATGCTTTGGTGAACAATGTAAGAAGCAGGAGAACTGAGCAAGTATTGGGAGGGTCAGAGAGCATATGAACCATAGTCAGCAGATATAAGCCATAAAATGAGGAAATCTGGTCTTGTGGTAGCTTACTTTTTGCAAAAGTAGCATTCTTAAAGATAAAAAGAGCACTGTACTGTGAAAGTGCTGTAATTATGAATATTTTGTGTTCTTTTAGTATATTGCTGCTGATTGTTGCCTGCCTTGCTGCTTACTCTGTGTTTCTTCTGCTCAGTATGTGCACTCAGACTGGTAAGTGAACGGGATTTATCTAACAGTGATCTCTGAAATGCTTCCTCACCTGTATCTCAAAGACATGACCCACTATAATTATAATTAACAGCATATTAACAAGTAGCCGTGTCTGATTCACTGATGTTCAAATATTTAATGTTTTTAATGATTACTGTTTGCCATTTAAAAATACAATTTTGAAAAGTCAATGCCAAGCTGACCGGTTTCTGGATTTTCAGTTTTAATTGTTTCAAACTGCTTCTCTCATCTTTTTGGAAAGATAGATCCTTTATTTCTGTAGCAAAAATTATTTTGGTGCTGGCTGAACCACGTCACTTCAGTGTGTACTGATGCTCTCAGGGAAGGCTTAAGAGCAACAAGCTAGGAGATTTTCATTCTCATATATGTATTGTTTATGGTTTGAAATTGATACCTTTCTGGTTTTGTCATCATACTGAATTAGCATAATTCTTACTGCACTTTTTAGATACGGGTTTTTACAGCATTTTTGATGCTGAACAAGAAGCCATATTGCAGTCCTTAGAAGTTACACTGCTTTGAGAATGTTCAAAGAGTAGAGTCTCATTATCTGCGGTCTCATCCGCTAGTGTTCTAATTCTTACTACCTCTAATTGTTACTGAAACAGCTGAGGAGTTCCTTGAGTTCTCATACACAAAGATCACGTTATAGCAGGAATTCTCCATCTCTTTCAGTCACCTGTTTATTGACTCCCTCACCCGTTTTCCTCTCTTTTCAAAGGTGATAGGAGAGACCTTTTGTTTCTTTCCTTACTGGCTTTGTTTTCTATAGCTAGCTTTGGTCTGTCAGATGGCTCCCTGCTTCTTCTTAGATCTGCTGCTCCTGTCTTCACCTGTTGAGTGATCTTCTTCATACAGTCTTTGAAAAAATCTTCAGAGGTAGGGTTATTTTGTGGTTGATGTTGTTGGCTGCTTGAATTGATCTGGGACTGCCTTTAGTAATTCTTTCCTCTGCTTGGAGCTCTGCTTATTAGAAAAGAATCAGAACCTGAAATAAGTATCTAGAAAGATATGTAAGGAAAAGAATGGGGGAACTTGAGGTAACTTTTAATGGTCTTTGTTTACCTCTTATTCGAGGCTGAAATGCTCTGTAAAAGGCACTAAGTGCTATTATGTTGTTGTCTGGTAAAATAATAATTAAAGACAAACTTGCAAAAGAACTACTGCTGAGAAGGAAGAACTAAGGATTTAAGGTTTTTGAAGTAAGAAAAATGTTTATGTTATGTCCTTAGAGACCTAGTATACAAGGATGGTTTAACTCCTCAGTTACTGTCCAAAAGCAGCATTCCACCTTAAGAAAGCATTTTTTTAAAATACAACTGAAAGCAAGGAATACCACTGAAGTATTTCTCATGTCTGAAACTAGTACTTCAGTTAACAGTTATCACCTAATGTTGACAGGTAATGCTAGCACCAGAACCATGTCTAGATAAGCTTGCTGAATTTAGGGCCTTCTGTGTTTCAGTGTGTTGGGTTTTTTTGTGGGTTTTTGTTTTTTAAAGATTTCTCACAGATTTTATTGACTTTAATGCCTGTAAACAACAGGAGTAATGAAATGTCAGATAGCATTCCAAGGTTTTTTCCTTGTAACATTGTCTTTAAAAAGTGAGAAATACGACCTGTTGTGCCCTGACAAAGTAAAATCTGTGTACCTGTTTGCTTCCAAAGTAGATACTTGAACATTGTTCACAAATGCATGTGGGTTTTGTAAAAGAAAAATGTTATAGTATTAAGCTTAAACCATGCTGAGGAATTGGAAAGAAATTTTAATAGTTTTATAGTAAAAAATGAACTAGAAAAAAATTAAAGAGTGGAAAAGAAAAACATTTGAAAGTGTTTGTAAACTATTCTTTCAGGTTTTCAAGTCATAAAAGTAATGCTAGGAAAGAATTGACCTGTAAAATACCTTCTGAAAAGGAAGCTCTAGTATTAATTTCATTTTAAACAGAGACCAGGATTTATTAAGCACAGGCATTTTAGTTGTAGATTAAAAATAAAGAAGTGTCTCCAGTTTTTAAATGATGTTGGTCTGGACTTTGACAACGTGAAATGATTTGTGTAGACTGAAAGGCTTAGCAAAAAAAATACTCCCAAGTGTCAAGTGTTAGATTTGGATTAGTTTAGTCCATGTTTTTTTCTGGTGTTAATTCAGTGTGACCTGTCTTTTTGGGGTTTGGGCTGACAAAGTCTAAGCTTACTCTTTAAGGCAGAGGAATTGGGAATTTAAGTGGGATGGAGTTTGAAGTTTCATGGCTTTTTTTTTTTTTTTGTTATTTGCTTTCATTTTATGAGTTAGTCATGAGTATTGCTCGTGACTTGCCAAATTCACTTTACATTTAAATGGATAGTTCCCGTTTAGTGTTAATTGCATAATGGAAATCAAGCCATTCGGGCAGAACTTGTTTATATAATTTCTGCTTAATATTTTGTTCCATATATTGAAATGAGAAAAGTAATGTGATTAAGAATTAGGGCTTCTCACTGTTCACAGGACTAAATTGATTACAGAAACAGAGTTATTACAGAAAATATTCTAAGGTTTCTTATTGCTGTTTTGGAATTGTGTGGAAAACTTTGTCCTCATTGTTAGTAATTCTCGTACATGTGTGCTGTGTATTTGTTTCCATGTGGTAAAACCAACTCTCTCCTAAATATGTTTAACATTTTACTGGGTAATTTGCTTTTGGAGAGACCCTTCTAAAATACTAGTTGTTTTTTGAGTTTTTTTTTCCTTGTAATCAACAACTTTATAAACAGAAATAGTAAGAAAAATAGAGAGTAAAATCTAGAAAGGCATCATTTTATTTAATTTTATCTTTAACTTGTATCAGTGTAATGACAGACATCAGAGTTTCTCCAGCTCATTTAATTTTGCCATTACTTTTATTTTGTCATAGCATATTGGTGTCAGTAGTGAAGCAGAATGTGAAACATCACCCTGGAGAAAATCATATGAGAAAATGAATGAAGTTTGGTGGGGAGGGGATGGTTTGGTTTTCTTTTTTACTCTGGAGCATTGATTTTCTTTACCTTCAGATCTCTTGAAAATAACAAGTGCTAGGTTTTTAGAAGCTGACAAGAAAGTGATGGATGTTTATAGTCATAGTAGGATGAAAATGGTTCCTCTGTTGTTGGCTACATTTAAGAAAAAAAATAGATAATATGGGAACATTTTATATCTAATTCTTGAGGCTAATCTTAGGGTCCTTCACCTACAGGATCACTTGCAAAAATGTTGGTAAGAAGGCAGTTTGCCATTGGTGAATTATTATTTAAATATTAAATTTTGTTTCTGGAGAGTCTCTGAATGGTTGAGCATATAGCTCTATTTTGTAGCAGGAGTACATGTGTATATAAAAGCTCTTTTGCATATTAAAAATACTATAAAAGACACTTTTAATGCTGTTGTGGATTATGTTCATTTAAAAATGGGGAGAAAAAAGGCAAAGCTAGAGCTCTCAAGTGATTTTGAAGTTAGAAATATTTTAGCCTTTTTTTTCCTTGCTAACAGCTGTTACTTCTTATGAAGACATTGGCCTGTTTGCATTTGGATCAACTGGAAAGGTGAGTATTTATTTTTACCTGTGTATTTTTCTTCTTGGTCTCATGCTTCTGATATACAACTGTTCTTTGCATAGTAAAGAGCTATAAATGAAACATGTAGCATAATTACGGACATCCTAGTATATGGAAAAATCTTTTCATCCTGAAGCTCCTTTTTGCTGCATTTCAGTTAGTGTGTCTGGTCTGTGGAAGCTCAAACTTCAGTTAACTGTAAAGCAGACATTCCTTAAATGCAAGATCTTGCACTACTTTGCTGTCAGCCTGTTCATTTTTCAGTTGTATGTACAAATACATGCTCACTGCACTGTTGTCAGGCTGGCTCAGCAATCCTTTCAGGTTTGTTACAGTCCCATCGTAATGCTGCTGTAAACTGTTAAGAGACAGGTAAGTGATTTACTGATGGTGTTCTAGAATTAACAGGGGTCTAAGGTAAGTTTGCCTTTCATGTAGTTTCCACAGTAGGAACAATTAAGAGTGCATTTAATGCATGTTTATATTTTTTCTTATGTTTAATAAGCCCCTCATGAATGTTGCTTAGTTGTTGTTTTATCTTGTGACTAAAAAAGAAACAAAAAAAACCCACCTCCCCCCCTCACCCCAACCACTACACAAAAAAACAAACAAAAAAACCTCACCAAAAAATCCCACCCATACACAAAAAAAACCTCAAAACCAAACCAACAACAACAAATCACAAAAAACCCCACCAGCAAGCTAACCTTTTTTTGGTGTAAGAGTAATCAACATACGGCGCTTGCCTTTTTAGCAGCGTGTACTGAATGTTTTTTCCTAATAGCCAGTGTTGCCCAGTATAATACTGGGTACACAGGAAATGCTACTTGTGAATACTGCACATTTAATATTATGATTTCTATGCTCTGTGTTTCAGTTACACAATACTAAAAGGAGATTTTACCCCACAGAAGTGCAGTTTTAATGGCTTACTGAAACTATGTAATTATTTTTTTAATAGTTCTGCTTAAGAAACTGGAGTATAATTTCTTCTCTTTCCATGTAACTGAAAATTAAATCTGAACTATTAGGTGTTTGTTAGACTTCCATTAGCATTAATAAGCAGATGTGAGTATAGTCAGTGAGGATCAGTATTTATTGATCAAAATTTAAGGTGTGATCAACCTCAAGAGATAATAAACTTTTTTACTAGCACGGTATGAAATAAGATTATTTTTTACAGAAGCTGTTCTATATACGTTAAGTACAAGCCATTAGATGCAGAAGTCATAGAAATGTAGAGCTTAAGGAGATGATAAAATGTGACAGTCTTTCTTTGCTCTAAAGCAGGGCTAAACATACATAAACTATTCTTGGCAGCTGTTTGTCTAATCTGTAATTTAAAAGCCTAAATTAAGGAGATTTTGCAGCTTCACTGTGTAGTCAACATCAGTGTTTTGGTTTTTTTTTTATTGTCCTTAATAAACTTTTTCATAATATTCCGTTTAAATAACTTGTCATTTAGTCTTATTTCCTGTGTGCATGGAGACCTCTGGAATGCTTCTAGGTTGGGAAGCTGTTGTTTTGATAAAATAATTAACCAGAGTTCCCCAAGCTTTCTTGATCAACTGCTGTTTTCTGGAATACTTAATCTTTTGCTACTGAGTTATCTTTGATATTTTTATACCTTTCTTAAAACCTGCCTGCAAAATGAAGCACAGTAAGCTGGCTGGGAATGTGACAGTGACAAGAAATGTAATTATTACCTGTATATTAGATAGAACATGTCCCAGAACAAGATTTGCTGTTTCTGGGAGTGCTTCATGCTACTGATTTGTATTATCTCAGTTTTTCTCTATTTGCAACTTTTAAGACGTGTGCTTGTGGTCTGTTACCTGAATACGTTGCTTTTAACTGATCCAGTTTGCCAAAGCCATTCTGAATTCTAATCCTGTCCCTGAATGCTCCTCACTTCAGTCAGGCACAGGTGGCTTTTCTCTCTTCTTCCCTCACCTGAATCATTTGCTAATGCTCCAGACAGATGCTGTAGAACTTTGCTTGAACTGGCATCTTAGGTTCATGGTAAACTACTGGTTAAGTGCTCTTGAAGTAGAGCACTTACTCAACCTTATGGTGATTGCCTGTCAAACATACTTTTCTGAGATGTGTGAGAGTGGATATTTTCTGCTGTTGGAAGATTGCTGATTCTCCCTTTCCAAGAGCATGAAGTATTTGTTTCCATCTATGGCAAATTCCAAGATACCATACTTTTTTTTTTTTCTTTCTTTCTTTCTTCCCCCGGTGACTTTTGAACTGACCTTGAATTCATTTAAAGTCTGACAATTAATTAGGTAATTGAAAAAATGGCAACTCTGCTTTCAGATTTAATTCAAAATTACAAATCTGTTTTTCTTCTCATAAATGGCTTATTTTTTTCCAAGCTGACTTAACAGTAGCACTCGCATAGGAAGGTCCTGCTACGTCAAGAGAAGCAGTGGGTAAAAACAAAAGCTGTACTACGCAATCATACTAATTTAGAACTGAACTGAAAAGAAAACACTGCAAAAACTTTAGAACCTTTTAGGATCTTTTCAGATGGAAGCTACCTTTTTGTATTTGGACAAATATAATAGCTTGTGATCATTCATACTTCCTTATCCATCTAGTATGGATATTCACAAATTCTAGTTTACAAGTTTACTGTCTAGTTTACAAGTCTAAAAGAATAATGATATTTGTGACAGTTAAAAATATTCAAGTTTTTGGAGTGAGGAAGTAGCTCGTACAAATCTCTGCTGTCTGATTGTCTTTTCAGAGCTGAATAAACCTTGTCATTTGTATTCAACTGATACCTGATGTCAATGAGAATGCACTTAGGTGTTCTCAGTGACTTAAGAACCTGATCTTCTGCAGAATTTCTTGTCTTACCATCTTAGAATGAAAATGCAGTATTCTCAGGGAGAGTTTGCTTTTGTGTTAATTTTCAGTCGCATTGGTTTCCATGTGTTAAACCCTTCAGTGAAGATGCCCTTCCTTTAGTACTAATTGTGAATTCTACATCTGGTCTGTTTAAGATGATGCATGCGTGTTTTACGACTGCTACAGACATATGATTTTAGTTATCCTTACCCTTTCTAAAGAATTTTTTTTTTTATATAGGTCGTTGTTGCAACTACAATAATTATCCAGAATATTGGAGGTAAGAAACTTCATCTGCTCAATATTAACCAATTGGAGTATAATTTCTACACTCTACAAAGCTCCACAAACACCAAAGGCAGTAACGAAATGAAAGTGTTCTGAAGTGACTGATTAAAAGGATAGAAAACTTAAAAGAAAAAGGCTTATGTGATCATGCTGAGTGGAAGTGCTGTTGTTGTGGGGCACGTGGCGGGGACTGATGGGTTGGATTGTGTGCCTGACACCACATCCCAGGATAAGGAGCACATCCATTATAGCTGGCATTGCTAATTGGAAGGGGCTGAGGAAGAGTCATCTCCTCTGCTGCTCTGTACATTTGCATCTTGTAGCTACATTTTATAGTATCATGTATTTTGGTTTCTGCCGTTGGAACTTACGTGTTTTAGGGATGTGTTTAACAACTGTACATTTACTTAGCCATGAAGTTTCACACATCCTTTATTAACAGTAGCTTGTTACTTGTTAGTTCAATACCTTGCTTTTCTGGGGAGTTCTTTAGTTTGCTGACTTTCATCATGCAGGCTGATAATCAGTGTGTCATATGCTGAGCTGGCCAGTTACAGTATTCTTCTTTTGTCTTCCTTGATGCATGACAAAACAAAGCAGTGCT
Organism: Megaceryle maxima; assembly: GCA_024605025.1. Taxonomy (NCBI): domain Eukaryota; kingdom Metazoa; phylum Chordata; class Aves; order Coraciiformes; family Cerylidae; genus Megaceryle; species Megaceryle maxima. Next base: position 2,167 of record JANHGN010011668.1, on the reverse strand, counting down.
GGCTGGTTTTGTATTAAAAAAATCACCTAAGCTTTTATACTCGTACTTGGGTATGTTCACATACTCAACAGTTACTAAGTAATAGTGCCCTTAGAAATTCATTATCTGAAAGTAGATGGTGTTTAATAGAATAATTTTAAATTCTTTTTTTGGGTGTAATTGTTTTGCGTATGTGAGACTTGCATGAAAGCTCCCTCCTCTCTGTCCCCTACCCCCAAGAGGATACTCGTGTTCACCCACATTGATAGAAGGAAAGAGTATTCCAGCGCTGCTCTTCTTTCCTTTAGGATTACCTGTCAAATCCAGACAATTCAGTGACCGCTTTTTTTTGTCACTATGTAGAGATCTAGAAGTAGACCAAGTAGCTGTTTTTATGATAAAATTGGAATATTTTCTTATACTAGAAGCTCCAATAATAAAAACTACCTAATTGAAATGGCTATAAAAATCCAAGTGTTTATTTCAGGAATAAATATATTAATTCCAAGATTAAGCTTTATTTATTCATACAAGTTTTAGAGGATGTTCTGTAGCAATGAATAGATTTTTTGGGGGTTTGTTTGTTTGTTTGTTTTAATTTCCTTTCCTGTTTGTGTGGACCTCTAGATGAACAGTACTAGAGAAGGAGGGATACACAGTACAGGTTCTGGAGTCTCTGGGATCGTGTACAAGACTCTGTGGTCAAAGGAAACATGACTCTCATTTCTTCCTCATGGCAGTTCATAGCCTTCTCTGTGTCATTTTTATTAAAATTCAGCTCAGTAACTCTAGAGCCCTAAACTGTTGTGCTGGATATTATCAAACTACTTATTCTGTCTTCTGCAGCAGCCTTCTCTGCCAACAAGCTGGGCCTGGTTTGCCAACCAGTGGTTTTCCATTTAACTAGTTAAGAAGTAAGTTTTGCAAGTTGAAACTCTTCTTTCAAATACTTTTAGTGACCTCATTTTGATGGAAGCTTTCAAAACTTTGTTTTGGTTCTTCTGGTTCCAAGGATAATATCTTTCATTGAGATGGTTTGTGCAGCCAGTACATTTGCTTGTGAAGATATCTTAGTTTCAAATGCACTGAAAAGATAAATTGGACTTGCCTTCTTCAACTGGGTTTGTGTTAGTAGTGCCTGAATGTGCCCCATCTCTTCTGCAGAAGGGTGATCACTGGAAACACGGGTTGCAAGTTGTGGCCTCCTTGGCACCTTCTCCTGTACTGTCATTGCAAACAGCTATCACAGCTTCTGTTTAGTGTTTAGATTCCTGTTTGGGAACAGAGCTCCCAGCTGTGTTATTTCTCTCCTTAACAACTGCCTTTGGCAGAGCTCTGCAGTGCTGCAGTCCAAGTCAGCAGAGCAGCTCTGTGTCGGGAATTGTCTCTGAAGATGACTATACTGCAGGCTAACAGGCTCGTAACAAAAAGAAGGGATGAAGAGTTCTCTTCACCTCTTGCTGAGCCTTGATTTTTGAAGAAATACATAGAAAGAAAGCAATTTTTCTTGTCTTTCTGGTCGTTTTGCAGATTTTAAATGGGAGTGGTGAAACTGTGGAGTGTAGTTTGTCCTGAATAGGAGTCGTGCTGAAATCACGTGTAAAACTTAGATTCTACCTGTCCTGCACTTTGATAGCTGTTCCCGCTTTTTGTCTGTTTGAAGGAACCAGCAGCACTGTGCGTGCTGGGCAGACATCCAGGCTCTATCAACATCTTTCATTTCAGAGTAAGGCTAAAAATAAAATTGTTTTCTGTTACCTCCTCCATCATCAGACCTGGGTACATTGCATCATACACTATTTTATTTCAAAAGTGATTCGAGAGCATGAGATAATGAATGACAGTTTGTGATTAAAATAAGCAACTTTACTGGGGTTATTGTCACTCTCTGCATCTAGCCTGGGTGTTTTTCAAGTTTGGTCTGATCACTTCTAAACATAATTTAAGTGTGGAAGTGATGTAAGTTCACTTGTGGTTGAGAAAGCATTTTAGTAATCATTTTAATATAGTTACACTTTCCAGCTTGTCATCTGTGCTTTTTAAAGAAGAAAGGTTAAAGTGCAAATTTGATTTTGCCATCCTAATTGCATATACTCATGGATTTGTGTAGTAGGAAAGATAAACAAACTATTTCCTAATGCCAGTGGCTAGGAAAGGTGGCCAGCAACAAACACAGAAGTAGAAGGTG
>JANHGN010011667.1:42950-62618 GCA_024605025.1 Megaceryle maxima | reverse complement strand
GTTCCTCTTGTCCTGTCCCTTGTCCCTTGGGAGCAGAGCCCGACCCCCCCTGGCTCCACCCTCCTGTCGGGAGCTGTCTGAGCCAGAAGGTCTCCCCTGAGCCTCCTTCTCTCCAGGCTCAACAAGCCCAGGTCTCTATGCTGCTCCTCTCCAGACCCTTCCTCAGCTTCCTGTCTGCTCAGACAAAGCGCTGTGGTTCTCAGGGAGCTTTTCCCCACAGCAGCCCCCTCAGAGACGCCCCCCACCCCCGCAGCAGCCCCTTCTCCCCTGCTGCGGATGCCAAACGGCCACAGGAGGATCCTTATATAACCTCGGTGAGGCGTGGCCAAAGGGGATTGGCTGAGAGCTCCGTCGGCGGCTTCTGATTGGTCAGCGCTCAAACGCAGCCTCGCGCTCCCCTGAGGGGCAGCCTCGCGGGTGCGGAGGGGCCGAGGCGGGACCGTCGGAGGCCGCGGGACCATCGGAGGCCGCGGCTCCGGCCGAGCCTCTGGCGCAGGGCGACCGCGGGGAGGTTGGTTCCCGCAGGCGGCTGAAGGTGTGCGAGGAAAGTTGGGAACACCAGGACGGATGGCTTCAGTGTAACTTTGTTTCCCGAGTTACTTCTGGAAGGCTTCTATTACATACACACTGAATTGCCCTGGTTTGACATAAGACCTTTTTGGATCCAGCAAGACTGAAATCTCACATGAACAAAAAAAAGAGGAGTATTTTCAGGAGGATGGCTTGCAAACGTAAGCATCAATTACTTATGTCCGTCTGCTTAAGTATCAGTGTGGGCAGATGATTACAAATGATTCCTTTGCTGCCACTTGCGGCCTTATCACCGGGCACCAAAAATCCCTTTGTTTTTTCAGAAGCCCTGTGACCTTGGTCTTGCTCAGATCCCAGTCCAGGGAAGCATCTGAACATGTGCTCCCACCTCTGAACATGTGCTCCCACCTCTGAACATCCCCAGATGCTGAAAATAACACTGGTGCTTAACAGACTTCAGAATTAAACCCAGAAAGGGGGAAATTTTTTTTTTTTTATTTTATATTTTTTTATGTTCACATGGAACAGAGCAAGACATTAAACTCTGACATCTTGTAGGAAATAATGAGGAACCAACAAAACATCATGAACTGAAACAGACTTTTGACCAACCCTATCACAGAGTGTTCAGAGATGTGTACACTAGACCCATGCTTGCTTGCAGCCATGGCATCAGCTAGACACCAGCTGCCTGTCTCCAGGCTACCAGCCCTGCTCTGCCCAAACTCCTTCCATCACCCGGTTCTTTGAACCCTCCTGGAGGAGACTGACTTGGGTATAGTGACTGTCACTGCCAGGCTTTTTGCTCTGCCTTTTATCACAGTGGCAAACCAGCCTGTGTTGAAAGCCAGCTTCCCCATCCCTTCCTCCCCAACTCACACAACCAGGGACGGGGACAACCATGACTCCCACCCACAACCCCCACCACAGATCTGCTAATTACACTTGTCTCAAGATCAGTCAGAGGGAATCTGTTCCCTCCAAGCTGGGCTCTGGAGCTGAGTTGGGCAGCAGCTGCCACTGCCTCCTCATCCCAGCCGATGTCAAGCAAGCAGCCTCATTACATGCTGCTGGATCTCTCTGGCATGGACACAACCTCCTCAAGGCAGTGGGGTAGGGCATTAGCTTTGCATCATTACTGTGGCTGTGGTTTGGGCTCCAGCCCTGCTGACATGCAAATTCATTCAAAAGGGGGTTTTGCAGCCTCCTTTAGGGTTTTGCAGAGGGGAGAAGCTGAGAAGGTTGAGGACATCCCAACTGCACAGCAGAAGAACCTCAGTGCACCTCACTCCCCATATTCAGTCCCTATGTCACAGGAAGCTATTCACAGTTTTCCCCCAGGGACTTCATCTCCTGCCTAGCAGAGCAACTTTGAAGTGATGGATCTAGAACTGACCTGCCTGTTCCCACCATCTCCTTTCCTCTGGCTTTACTCCAGGTCTCCGCTTTTCCTGGAAACCAGTACTCCCAGCACTAACTTTTCCCCTACCTTCAGTTTGCTGATGCCAAAGCTGTGTTTCATCACCTGCAGCAGTCCTGCAGAAGAACCTCATGAGCTGGAGAAAAGCTATAAGGAGCAGAATAAGTATGGAGCGTTATAGCTAGCCAGTGCCCCTCCTGCCATCTCCTGCCTGTACCTCCCACCACTCACAGCCCCCTCCCCTCACACATCAGCTACATCTTCCCCCACTCTGCCTCTTCTCCACTTCACTTTTCTCCCTCCTCTCATCTCCAAGGCAGCTTCTAGCATTCCTGCCTGGGGACTGGCCATTTTTGGGTTGACTGCTCTTCAGGCAATGGATGAATTGCACCATTTCTTCCTTCACTGGGACTCGGCAGTTGCCAGCTCACAGTTTTTGGGGACCGCTTAGTACCCCTTAAACTACCACACTGAACACAAACCCTGGAGCCGGGCCAATGCCCCTACGCTGAGTTTGCTTCTTCTATGCCAAGAAGCAGAACAAACCTCTTCTCTTGCTTGTGTTTGGAATCCAGAGCCTATTTCTGCTGGAAATCGGCAGTTCTGTGCTGGAGCGGTGCCTCTTGCGCTGCATTGCTGCCCTCTGCTGGACTCTCCAGCAGCCGCTAGGCTCGGGAACATTTGGGCTACAGTTACTATTTTCTTTGAAGCCACGAAGGTGGGAATCCTTCCCTATGCCCTGTGACCCTCTCATGGCAAATCCTGGCTCTGAAAATGAAGAGATTTGAAGCTGAGCTTTCTCCTACCCGGTGCTAACCTTGACATAACCTTGACTCCAGCAAATGCTCTGGCTTAAGTCCTTCCCAGGGGCTGCTTTTTCAGGAGTATATTAAAAAAAAAAAAAGTGCTATAGGAGGGAAATCGAATCATTCATCAGTGCAAAACTGACTGGGAACGATGCCTTCCACAACCTGTATGACAGACCTCCTCATAACTCCCAAGTCCTGCTGTGTCTGGAGCTGCCAGCGTTGCAGATAGATGCAAACAGAAGCCAATCTTTGTTAGCAAAAGGAGTGGTTGTAGTCAGAGTTATTGGGGAAGAGAGATACAGAGGGGATAGGAAGGATATCCCTCTTCTCCATTCCTGGATAGTTCAGTCAGTGTGAGGTGGCTGGGGACAGAAACCAAATGGGACAGTGGTGGCTGGTGGGATGCTGTTCCTCAATGTCATTGTGCACCTGGAGGGAATCCCAAAAATTGTCCTTCCTCTCCTCCAGAGTCAGCGTGAGAATTGTCTCATCAGTCCCAGTAGTAAGGTTTGGGGTCCCAGCAAGAGATGGTTCTCTGTGAGTGTGCTTCTCATCACCCCGAGATGCACTGGTGTCCAGATGACTGGTGTCACTGGCAGGCCCAGCATCGAGGCCAGCCTGGGAGTCCTGCCTGGCGATCTTGAAGGAACTGGTGACCATTTCCATTCTTGTGGTGCTTTCTGTCTTCTTGGAAGCCCTTGGAGATGACATCCGGTACTCTCGACAAAACCAGTAACAAGAGCAGCTATGGAGAGACAGGAACCCATAGTGAAAACTGGGAACTTAGTGCCAGGAACCAGCACCAGAGTCCTGCAGCCGCCCAGCACCAGCCCTCAGGACCAGGATTCCCCAGGGTCATTCCCAACCACTCCCTATATGACCATATAAGCTATCACCAGGGATTATCCCAGCTGTTGGTCTCCTGCACCCTTATTCTGTCGTGCCAACTCCTGCTGGTGTCACAGAGAAAGGCTCAGTTTTTCCTCTATCTCCTGTTGCAAGGAGGAATGTAGAGCTGGGGGACTCAACTCCAAGATACTGCCCCCAAAATGTCCCATCTCGGGAGAAGGAGCTCAGACTTACAGGATGAAGAGAAAGTTCATGGCTAGTAATGCTGGCAAGATGATAACAATCAGCTCCGGGATCCTGTGCATGATCAAGAGAACTGAGGAGACAGAAATGGGTGGGACTCACTCAGAGGGAAAAGTCCCACTGCTGAAGGCCCTGGAGATAATCCTGATGCTGATTCCCCCCAGCCCCAGAGACAGGCAGGGATCTCGTGACCTACGTTACTCTTTGCAGTGAGGCTGTTGGAGCAAGTTGGGGACACTAAGGTGAAGAGAGAAAAATCAGATTGTTTAGCATTGCCCTGGTGTGAGGAACAGTGAGGGAACTATGATCTCTTCAGGGATGGTGATGGAAGATATGAGAGCTACCAGTCTGCAGAGGGATCCCCAAGGACTGTAGAAGTTGCCATGGCCAACGCATTTGGGGCAGCTGCTCTGGGGTCCCACTGTGGTACCTGCCCTCTCTTAGGAGTCCCCCAGTTCCCTCCCTGCCCTGCTTCAGTAGCAGATGATCTGCATACCTTGCTTGGTCCTTCCCTTCTTGACACAGTCTGTCATGGAGCTGGCACCTGGCACCTTGGTGATCATGCTGTCCTTGCAGGGAGTGCAAAATGCCACCCCGTAGATTGGGCTGTAGGTCCCAACAGGGCATGGGGAGCACTGGTTGTTCTTAGGAGGGCTGAACGTCCCTGGTGGGCATACAACTGAGGAGAGGACACACAGAAAGGCCTTTCTAAGCAACGGCACTGGCCACTTGATGAAGTTGTATTCAACAAAGAGTCAGGGAAACTGAGTCCTGATGCTTAAGGGCTCAGAATGATCCTGACCACTACATTCCCTGGGCTGGGTGGGAGAGTAGCAAGGGCCTGGAAACACAGAGCTGTGCATGGGGAGGGGAGAGACAAGCCGAGGGAAAGAAGAGGGGGGACAAAAGGGCTGTGGTGGACTCCTGGCTCACTGCAACAGCTGAGACATCTTTGGAGCTGCTTGGTCTGCCCGTAGCCTCCACTGCACTCCTTGGTCTTTAAGATGCCGACAAACTCGTTGGTGAAGTCGATGCTGGGGATATCAGCCCCAGTGATGTGGAAGGACTTGTGCTCCTTGCAGAACCTGGTCAGGGCAAGCTGGACCTAAGGAGGGCAGAGCAGGCAGATCTCAGCAGGACAGTGTTGGGGTCCAAGAGGGAAGCTGAGACCTTGTTGCACAGAACATGTCCTCCCAGCATCACAGTGCAGGAGCTGTGGCGTGAGAGCCAAGGGGGACAGGCACTGCTCACCAGTCTGAGTGGGAGCTCTGGCAGGGCTGCAGGGAGACTGAACAAACCCTCATGGGTGTTCCTTTTCATTCTAGCACTGCTGAAAATACCTGGACCTGGAGAGAGTGTCCCAGTTCCACACCTGTCCTGTGCTGTGCTCCCTCCTTCACTGGTACGTTGGCCCCAGGGCTTACCTGACCGAGGTTGTGCTGGACTGTATGGCGGTAGCAGTCTGTGGCCATCTCCAGTTCCAGGGAGATTGCAGTTTTCATCCCAGTGGGGCCCAAAGAGGGACACAAGAGTATGGACAGTCACCAGTGCAGCTCAGGCATCCCCAGCTCCAGCAGGAGATGGGCAAAGCCCTGAACCAGTCTAGTCATTAAACACAACTGTCTTCTAAGAGCCCCTAATTTCACTACACCCCCTTCAGCCCTATGCTGCCTCCCTCTTCCTCCTGCAAGCATAAATTCAATGACTGAACTCTCTCTCCACCCCAATGCCAGTTGTCCACTGGGGACTTTCCTGTGGTGTTTCTGCCCAGAGCTTTTACCTTCCAGCTGTACTTGGATGATGAACTGATCTGAAACATTTCTGAGTGAGGGGAAGCAGAAGGTGTCAGTGACCTGGACTTTGCAGTGCTGCTCTATCTCCAGCTGCCTCAGCTTCTTTTGTAGATCCCACAGGAATCTTTTGGTCCACTCATCCTTACATAACTTGCTGTGGAAGAGCAGCACAGTGTCCAGGCCTCCAAGAACATGGTAGCCTGTGGGAGAAAATCTCAAAAGGTGCCTTGTTCTTTTTGTTCTTTTGCCATTGCCATTGCCAAGAGAGAGCTACCTTGTCCAGAGAGCTGAGTATGGTCCAACCCCTACTCTCACGCCATGGTCTCTCCACCCTTCCTGTCTTTGTTGGCCCCCCTGCTTGGTAGCATGGCACTAGACTCACCAAAGATGTGGTAGTGAAACATTTGGGATGCAGGGACCCCATGCTTCGTGTAGGAGATGACGCACAAGTACTTCCCACTGTCACCTGCTTGGAAGTGGTGGAAGAGGAGATGTCCCTCTTTGGTGACTGACAACAGCTTGGGAGCTAGAGCAAGAGACATAAGGATTGATGGTGATCGCTGGGAGCTGGCTGTCCTGTGCCGAGCTGGCCCAGTTCCTGGGTGGCTGCATCATGCTTTCCTGGACTACCCTGCATTTGGTCTCCTTAAAGCACTGCTGAGACTCTACAAGGACTCCCCTCCCTTCTCTGATAAGTTATTGAGAGAGAGGGAAGAACAAATTAAGAAACACAGTGTCCTCTCCTCTGCCAGGAATGTCACTGTCTGCAGAAGAACCATCCAAATGCCTGAGAACTTTCTTAACAAAGCCTCTCAGAACTTAGTAGTAGAGAGAAAGGGGTAAGTATGACCCCATACAGTATTACCCCATAATCTCTCGTCCTTTTTGCAGTTCAGCACCCCCCGACACATGCAATCTCATGATATCCCCATCTTCATGTGCCCCTCACCTGCTCCACAGACCTGCTTCTTCCTTGGGCGGTTGTTTCCCTTCCTACCCCTCTCTTGCCTTATGGTAGCAGAGCCCATCACAGCTGCTTGCTCCTAACTGCAGCTGAGAGGAACCAGGACCTTACCTGCCCTCTCCTGAACCCAGTGGTAGGTGGGATCAGCCACTTCCAGCTCAGCAGGGCTGCAGGGCAGTGAATATGAGCTGCTCTCCATGTGGATGAAGACAAAGTCTACGCCAGAGAAAGAGAGACAAAATCTGGGGGCAAGTTTGAGGAGTTTCAGGGCATTGTGAAAAACAGGCCTGGAGCTAAGAAGAGGGCTGTGAAGCCACTGGAGCAAGCTGGGAACCTGTGTGGCATGTGGATGGACCCAGCCCCACTAGGGACCATCCTCCAGGAAGATCTGATGTTGTTTATATGCTTAGAGAAGAGAAAATGCCAGGAGCTGTAGGAATAAGTGGTAAGGAGTGAGGCTGTGGTGGGTAGGGCTGGTGGAGATCCCAGAGTCAGATGGGAAGCCACATCCTCTGCACAGGTCATTGGCAGAGTGGGCAGCAAGGAGAGAGTATTCTCACCACCTCCTGGACCCAGGCTGGATGGAGAGACTACCTCACCCAGGGAAGGGTGGTTCAGCAGGAGAACTTTGCAGATCTTACCCCCTTGATGTTCCTGGCTGGAGATGGCTGGTGGGTCCCAAAGTGGGGACACTAGCTCTCCTAGGAGGAAAGCAGAGGGGCAGTGCTCAGGCTCTGCTTGGAGTGTACTCATCTCACTCTGGTCTCCTCTCCAAGGCTCCTGTCAGCCCTCCAAGAAGTCAGAGCAGAATATATCCCCCTCCACACTGATCTTTTACCTGAGCAGCTACAAAGCACCACAGCCAGCATCCCCATGGTCCCCAATATTCTTGGGATCCCCATGGGTCCCCCAAGGTCTGGCCAGATGCCTGGAGCACAGAGAATGTTGACCTGTTGCACATCTTGTTACCATGGCAGTGAGGAATGTGCTGCTTCTCCTGGTCACCTTAGTGAGGGCTCACAGGCTGGGCAGGGGCAGAGTCATGTCTCCCCAGGTCTGGACTTTGTGGGAAACACAGCCCTTCTTCTGGTGACCATCTAGGCAGGACACACTAGAGGAAATATAGCTGGGGACATCCTAGTAGAAGTAACATGGTAGGAGAGATGATCAGGTGGAAGGAGGAGGAGATAGCTGATGAGAGTACTGTGCAAGGGTTTCTTTTGGTGGAAATCCTTAGCAGACCAAGAGGCAGGGAAAACCCAGAAAGCTTAGACTGAGAGTGAGTTTGCCCCATAACTCAACAGGGAGACTCCAGGGTCTCCAGCTATAAAGTACCCAGAGCTGGCTGTAGAGGGCATCTGAAAGAAACTAAGAACGTGTTGAAGAAAATAGGAAATTGTGGGTTTTAGGGGAAATTACAGGCAGCAAAAGTCTCAGAGAAATGACAGAAGCTGCTAAGCAAAAGAGAGCAAGATGTGGCCACGTACTGGGGGGACTTTCTGCCAGCCTGGGTGCATCCTAAGCCAGAGCTCAGTCCACAGCTTCCAGCAGGACATTTGGATTCAAGCCTGGGATGCTTCAGGCAATTTCTTGGTTCAGATCAGAATCTCTTAGAAAGGGTGTGTTTTCTTAATGTCCCTGCTTGTCCTGGAAATAAGATTTAGGTTCCTATGATTGTCCAGTGAGAACTAAAACTGAGTGGTTAAAATATACAGGCAGCTAGAAACTTGGGAAGAGTAAAGCTACAAGCTCCTCCTCACTTGTACCAGGGTTTCTGGAGGTGAAGTGTAAGGGGGTGGGAGAAGTGCTCTTAGGGTAAAGGTGTTCAAATCATCCTACTGGCTCATGGGAAAAAAAAAAGCAAACATGAGAAAACAACACAAGTTAAAAAAGAAACCCAAGAGAAATCAGAAAACACCCACAACTTCAGTTAAGATACAACAGAAATCCAGAACATGCAACAACTTAAAGACAGAATAAAGCACCAGCCGTTATTCTTGGGGGAAATCATGGCAAGTGAAGGGGGCTCTCCCTCCCCCTCCTCCCAGAATGATGAAATCAGGAGAAAATTGGTGAAAAACTTTACACTACCCAGTTTGATGGCCAGATCTCTCCGTCCCAGTGAGAGCCAAAGGAAAGGGCAGGGCTGAGCAAATGTCTCTGGATGCTGTTTGTTTTCAGACTCTGCCCATGGAGAAACCATCACCCTGGTGAATAATGGGATGTGGGAATCTTTAGTGTTTCTTTAAAAAGAAAGAAAAAAAAAATAATCCCCCTACACCCCAACTCTCAAATTTCTCTGACAATTTTAGCATGAATAAATGAGATCTGGCCTGAAATTGCTTGGGATAAAACCCCAGACTTGTGGGAGCAGCAGAATGACTGATGGTTTCCTTTCAATGTAGGATATGGGATTGTGTGTTGCCTTCTGCCTGGTGCAGGGCTGGGTCAGGGCACAGCCGTGGCTTTTCTCTGTGATTGCCTCTTTGTACTAAACAGGGAGAAACTTGACAGTATCTTTGAGATATTCACTCGGACAAATTTGGGTGAAACTTGTGTTCAAAAGTTATTATGAAGAGGGCAGACAGGCTCTGAATGACTCTGTGGATCTCATGTCCTGAGGGAACCAGGCTAAAAATATATATGGTCTGAGGCAGGTGTGACACATCTGAAATTTGCCAGGTTTGCTTCATTTTACCTCATTAGCTCATTAGGGGATTTCTTTCTGAGTCCTCAGAAAATGTGTTTAGCAGTCACCGAATGCCTGCTGCAGCACTGGGTGAAAAGATACCCTTCTTACATAGCAAAGATCTCCCATCCCTGTCTGAAATGCAAAAATTCAAGCTCACGTGTGAAGCTGAAGTCAGTTCATCCATAGTAAAATGCTAAGAATACAGATTCACTTTCTTACCATCTTACAGTATTTGTTATTCATTTGCTTCTCTTGGAGAGAGCACAAGCACTGTTTCAGTAAGTGCATAGAAAGATCATTCCCTGTATTATTCTGACCAGGAATTAACCTTCCTTCTTCCAAAAGAGCAATGTGTGTTACACTCCCATGCAAACTCCATCTCTAAATCAGAACCGATGCAGGATTGTCTCAGTCGCTGCATCCCTGCATGGCTGGAAAGGGGATGTCTGGGATTTGTGGGCATCTTTTCACCAAGGAGGTTTCATTTGCCCTTGGTTTGTATGAAATGCAGCAATGCCCAGGGGTGGATGAACATCCTCTGGTGCTGGACAGACACCGACCTGCTTTCTGCCTCTGCCACTGTCCTTCCCTGCTCCCTGCTGGCAGATCTCACAGGATCTCAGTCTGTTTGTCCTCACATTGGTCCCTAAAATTGTCTGGGGAGACCTGGATTCACAGAAATTAAGTTAAAACCAACTAAGGCCGGGATACATCTAAAGCCAGATTCACAAGGAGATAGAGGTGTCCAAGTTTGATCTCTGGTGGAGATTAAACTTGTTAAACAAGTCACCAGCTTTAGCACTGAATGAGAAGGTGCCCTGGTCCCTTGGGGTCTCCCCAAAGGCACCCAGGGAACTACTGCAGGGCTACAAGAGGAACAAATGCTTTGTGGCCATGGCTGGCTCCTAGCCGTGAGATCCCGACCCATCTGTGCTGTTTAGCACAAAGGGAACATGCCCCTTTCTGCAGCCCTTGAACTCCCATGGAAGACAGAGGTGGATCTCTTGAGATCATGATGCCCCCTAAAGATGTCCTTTGGGTTCCCACTGCCCCAGAGCAACACTAGAACGACTTGAAGGAGCACCACCTAGAGATGTCATCCTAGCTGCTATGTCTCTTGGTTTCAGACTTGGGACTGATGATTTAGTGACTATATTCTTCTCTGGGAGCACTCTCTGCTAAAGACAGCAACAGTGGTTATCGTAGGCAATCAACAAGTGTCAGCACTGCAGGGCTGCATTTATCTCCTGTGAAACCCTCAGCTTTTGGGACAGACATCATCATGTGGCTTTCCCCGGTGGGAATGGCAGAGCAAGGGATTCCACACTTCAGATCCTATCAGGAGTCAGTTGAACATGGCTCATTAGGAAGGAATGCTCTGATCTCTCTACCTGTGACAAAAACCATTGGTGGTGATAAATATTCAACATGGGCACCAAAGCAACAAGGCTGGCATTTATTTATTGGCTCATTTTCCTCTGTGAAGGGTGAAGGGTTGCTAATAAAGGCAGGAGCTGCTCTGATACCACCTCTGAATTAACCCTGGTGTTGCCAGGCTGTTCTCTGAGACCTGAAGAAGGACTTTCAGTGCTTGGCAGGTCAGAGTCCATCTCCTCCATGAGCTGTTTCATATTTGTGAGCAATGCAGAGGAAGGAGCAGCACAAGGGTAGGGTTCGAGGCAGGGGGGACCATCTGAGCAGCAGAAAGGACAGTGTGAAAAAGCAGGCTGGGGGATGGAGGGAAGCACAGTTACTCTGCATGTGGAGATGGGTCTGAGTGGTCTGGGGAAGCAGATGGTTGAGGGGGGTAGCATGCCCAGCCCCAAAGGCATCTGGAAAGGCTCAGTGGCTTCTAATATGAAAGATGATGATGCCTCTTTGGCAGGTGACATAGGGACATAGAAGAGAAAGGAAAATAGTGGTGGCCTCTGCTAGAAGGAGGTGAAATAGCAGAAGGAGGACAGCAGAGGGTAGCAAATGCCTGAATTCCTCTCCTGGCCTTGCAGGGTTGGTGTGATCCTCAGGCACGGCTGGGTGATGCAGCCTGGTGTGGATTCCCAGCGCACATCGGGGCAGATTTTAATTAAAAATAAAATTGGGAACAAGACGTTTTGATAAGATAATTTTTTATCGCAAAAGGCTTGATTTGAAAGACAGTTCCTTTAGAAATTTCCTGCTGAGATATCCCCAGTGACCCCCTCACTGCCAGGGAGAAGGCAAGGCAGAAAGCGATGCTTTGATTGTAATCGGAGTGGAAGGTTTTGACCAAATAGAAAGAAACTTCTCCATGTGGGGATTTAATTTCCCAGGAAGGGTAGCAACTTTGCATCTTGGTTGCTGTTTGGGCAGATTTTTTCTGACTTTTCAGGTCTGGTGTTTGCCCAGCCCTGCTGTGGTGTTGTACCTGTGGATTGAGATGATAGAGATCCCCCATTCCTTTCCCTGGGTAGCTTCCAAAGGCCACATCTGGTCTCACTGATTCGGAGGGGAAGCAGATTTCCTTCATGCTTATGGACACAGCCAGCCAAGCAAAAATCAAAAGCCCAGCAGTAATTAGCACTCATATTGGAAGACCCAAAGCCATCCCCTGTGCCTAAATCCAGCTCACAGTCCTGCCAATGCAAACCAACCCAGTTGGTCCCGCTGAGACTTCACCTCTTGCATGTCAGGGTCTCCTGCTGCCCTTTGCATGCTGTGGCTTCCCTGTTCAACACAAGGCACTGGGCCTGGGATGGCTGGAAATACTCTAAGTGTCCTGCAGATGCAGACGATGCCTTATTCTCCATATCAGACTCAATGCTTTGCTCTGCCCTTAATGCAGCTGGGAGATGGCCCCAGCTACTGGCTCATGTCATCACATCAAATAGGTTCATTCATCTTCATGAGAGAGCTGGCTGAGCGGGGCCGTGTGTGCCAGGCTGTTCCCAGGCTCTGGCTATAGGGGAGTTAGGAATTTTATGTGGTGGAGAAGGACACAGAGCCCTGGGAACTGGAAGGGAACAGCTGCAGCAGCCGGTCCTGCTGTGGTGGCACCTGGGGTATCCCAGGGCAGAGTTAAGGCTGTTCCCTGCTCTTCACAGAAAATCATTTAGATCCTCACCGAGCTATTTTTATGACTGTAGATGATTCTGCCAAGTATGAAGGAGCGGAGCTTTCTCATTGCAGCATATTTAGTTTGGTGTAATCAGTTTTCAGGCTCATGTCATCTGCCAAAAGAGGCTCTTGCAGAGATACAAGAGCAGTATCTTCAGCGTTCTTAGGTGGCACTTAATGAGATCCCCACGGCTTATTGCTACGATGAGTCTTTATTACACTAAGTGGGTTACAGACAGTACAGGAGCATTTGTGAGGAAACCACTTACGTGCTGCTTGCATGGCTACAAGACTCTGCTTAACTTTTGGCCTGTGGCCATGGGATTTGGTGTGTCAGGCACATGGAGCAGAATAGAAATCACAAACTGGAGAGCAACTGGGAGATGCATTTTTGGGCTTATAGGGTCCACATTCCCCTATTACGCTCGACACCTACCCCCCTACCCTCCTTGCACTGGAACCCACAATCCAAACACACTCCCTTGAACAGGGGATACAACCTGACTGGAAAAGTGGCAGCTTGAAACACCACTTGATGCAGGAAAGTGACAGTGTGCAGGTGATTTTCAGAGCTGATTTGTCTGGCTCTTCAGTGACTTACACACCACATTTGACACCCTTCTGCTGTGGGTAACAGCACCAGGTATTAACAGAGGGAGACTGCAATAGGACTGGGACCAGGTACTCGGAAGTATTTTCTCTGCAGTTTTTGCTCTGAGTTCAATGTAATATTGCAGAGCTTTCAGTTCTGTTTTAAAGAAGGATACAACTATTTTTTCTCTTTGAACAAAGGAAGAGATTTTCCTCTTGGCTTTGTATTTCTGAGTCATTCCACATTATAGCAAATTGCTGGCAAAGTTGCAGTTATGGCTAAATGGTCACTTCAAATTTAAGACTCTTTTTCCAGCATCTTTATACCTTTCTAAAGCAAACAATTGCTCTTCTCAGATGAAAATTTCTCCTCACTTGGTCTCACACTGATGTTAAAATATTCTGGAAAATGGGGAGAAAAATCGAACTGAATCCCTGACATAGCTGATAGCATCTTTTCTTTTCCAGCTGGTTTTCCCTGTGCTGATGGCAGAATAAGACATAGTTCCTCTAATTTGAATTGTAATTAGGGGTAATTTAGCCTCTCTCTGAAAGTGAGGGCAAACAAAATACAGTGGTTTACAAACATGGTGGGATGTTGGGTCTGTGGACTGGGTTATTTGCTCAGAGCTGGAAAGAATGGTTTTCCATCTCTGCTTGAGATGACCTGGATGAATCCAGCCAAGTCACAGAATCACAGAATAGTGGGCATTGAAAAGGACTTCTGGAGATTATCTGGTCCAACCCACCTGCTCCAGCAGGGTCACCCAGAGCAGGGAGCCCAGGGTCGCAGCGTCCAGGAGGGTTTGGAATCTCTCCAGAGGAGATTCCACAACCTCTCTGAGCAGCCTGGGCTGGGCTCTGGCACCTGATGCAACCAGTTCCCTTAACAGAAAGTGTTGAGGTCCTCCCACCTTACCACCCACTAGGCAGCACCCAAAACACTTGTCCCAGTGACAGCAGGGAGGTGGTGCAGCCATCCCAGCTGCAGGAGAGCACCTGGAAGGTGCAGAGAATGTGGTGCAACCCAGGGACATAAAGTTAGAGGTGTGCAGGAGTCACACCAAAGTGTCAGCAGGCTTTTATAGCCTGGAGATAGTGAACAGCCTCTGCTTTTCACAGAAGGGAGCTGCTGGGTAGACGCACGAGCAGTCTGATCTCTGTCCATCTCAGAAGGGTTGCAGTGAAGCTTTCTTCCTTCTGTTGCTTTTTCTGGAGGAAAACTGACAGTGAAAGCAAAGGGCACCTTCTCTGCTGCTTGCTGCAGGCTCATCAGTCAAGAGCTGAAGCTCTTACTTCCCTCTCTTTGGCTGGTGAGGCTTTTTCTCTATAAAGACTTTTCATGTCTGGTGGTGTCCAAACTTTGCCAGCCTTTGTACTGCCTGCCCCAGGATGGGTGTTTTAATCTTTGAGCTGTTCAGGGGAAGCCTTTGGATTTACTTTCTGGCTCCTGCCAAGATCCTCTGGGAACCTCTGGCTCTCCTTTCCTTTCCTGCTCTTTTTATCCATTCACCTGATAACATGGTGCAGAGGTCAGTGGTGCCAGGGCAGGGGTGATACCAAGCTGCTTCACTTGTCCTCAGACAGTTGGTGTTGGAGCTGGTTGCATTCGGCAGTGCTGCTGTTATAACTGTGCCCCAGGGATGACGTGGGGCAGCCTGTGTGTGCTGTGATCCTGGCAAGGGATGCCCAGGCTGCGCATCTGATTTCCCTTCTGGCAGAGGTCAAACAGCCCTGGCAGGACCGTCTCACAGCCTGTTAGCAGAAGGGTGTAGGATCCTGTAGCTATGAGGGGAGGCATCCTGGGATCTCTGAGGGATATGGATGTAATAATTCTGTTCCTGACACCTGCAGTTATATGAGAAAATGTAGTGAACTGCAGAGGTGGGGAGGCAGGAGAGATCAGTCACTGCAGGTGCACGATTGCTTCCTGGAGGAAACTCGCTCAGGATCTCATTCAATGTAATTTTGAGCATCCCAAATGATGCAGTTTCTATCTCTTCCAGATTCAGGAGACTAATTTCACAGGCTAATACTTTTCCTTGCTGCTCAGCCTGGATCATCCCACCTCTGTTTTCACACAAGCAGCTCATCCATGCTGCCTTTGAACTCTCTTCCACCATAAATATTTCCTTTCCTTCCTTGGCAGCAACATCCCTTGATATTTGGAGATTGCAATTATCTCCCTGAAGCTGAGTCATCACAAAACCAGCTGGATCTGCCTCTCTGCAGCTCCACAGGGCTTCCTCCTTGAGATCTTCCCTGCTCTCAATTTTAAGCTCTAAGCTTCCTCCACTGTGTGACTGAGACTAAAACTCTTGTGGTCCTACAGCAGTGCTGCTGATGCCCATTCAGTGACCCCTGGGATGGGTACATCACCTAACACTTGTTCCTTCTCTACGTAACAGCTGAGTAAGACACCATAGCTGTAGTAGAAACCACAGTGCATTGCAGCAATGGACTCATTCCAAGGCTGGATGGAAAATAGTTGACCAGTTTGAATGTTCAAAGTGTGTTAGTGCTTCAAAATGGGATGAGAAGGCAGAACTTCTCAAACTGGGAAGAAAAAACCAAACAATCAAATCAGACCGAACAGTTCAGTAATTCATGATGTCTCATTTTGCCTTGGACCATTTGTATTTCAACTATTTATTTTATTTTATCATCATTAGCCGTTAGTGCCAGAAGATCTTTTGAACCAGAACAAGAGCTTTTCACCTCAAAGCAGCTGAAACCAAATACTTGGATGATTTTAAAGCTTTGCCAAGTGTCTCCTTGAGGTGAGAAATACATGGCGGAGCCATCCACTCCTGTGAAAAGCTTCAATTTAGAGGAAGAAACATCAGTCACTGGAAGAACAGGAAATGATAGATCTCCTGTAGAGCCACTGGTCTGAAATGAATCACGTCCATCAAGGCAGGGATGGCTGGGGACACAAACAGTTGCTCTGGGCCACTTGAGAAGGATATTGCTGCGGCTGCACTGTTAAAACAGGGACATCCTTCAGCATCACAGGAAGAATAGCTACAGGTGAAGAGATGAAGATGAAGAAGGGACATGTGGGGATCAGTCCCAGCAGGTGTCTGAACCCTACGTGAGTGCCATGGCATTGTCTGGGATTTACTGGCTCTGAGCTCATGGCAGCAAGGCTGCTTCCTATTTCATTACTGACTGAAGGGATGTTTGTTACTGGTCCCCAGGAAAGCATAAAGTGTAAGGTGAGTAACACTGCTCTTCAGAGAAGTCCAATGGGATCATTCAGTGAGTCAAAAGCACAGCAAACCAGAAAACCAAGCCAAGATACCCACTCCAGAGTGCTTTGGTTTCAGGCCTCTCCCTGCTCATCTCAGCAACTATGATGCCCATCTCAAGGGGTGGGCTGAGAATTGTTCAAGCAGGTGACGGTGGCAGTCTGGACCTTGGGGCTTTTCTTAGATGCTCTGCTGTGACATTTGGAACTAGCTAAGCTCACAGCAAATGCCAGGCATGTTGCTTCTGTTGCCACATCTCTCTGTCAGAGGTTATCTTACAATTTTTGGCAACAATTTTGAGATGATCAACTCCAAAGCTGTTCAAGCCACAGAGGTACTTCTACATGTTAGAACTTGCGAGAGAACATCGGTACTTTTAATTGACTTTGTCATGAACACAGAGCAGGGAATGTCAAGTTGTCCTCTGATACAAGCCTGTGGTGTGCTGCATGAAACCAGCTTCCAGGACCGCTGCTGGCTTCCATCTGATGATAGGAAAAAGGGATGAGTCTGGCAGTGCCTCTAGTTAATGAGTCCCTGGAGGGCAGCAGGGCCCTGTTTGCGCCCTTGCAGACCCTGGCCAAGTCCCTGGGGCTCTCTGAAGGGCAACAGATCTCTCTACAGGTCCCTTGCCAGGCCTAGCAAAGCCCTTTGATGGTAACCTCTTCACACTCATGCTGGGTTTCTAATGTTGGTGTGTCCGCCTACCTTCCAGTCTTGCCACTCCTCTTCTCTACTGGATGAAAAAGCTTTTCAGAACCTGTCATTTTCACCTTTGAAGATGCTCATCCACTGTATACAAGTCACTTCTTTATCTTCTGTGACAACTAAATTGTCTAAATCACAGTGCCTGGAATCAGAGCACTTCTGTTCATGACAACATTTATGGAGCCACTGCTCTCCTGTACTTGACGAGCTCTCACAGGGACAACTGTGTGACAACAGATTCATGATGTGCTTGGTCTCATCTGGAACTTATTCAACAGCCCTGGTTTGATGATCTTGGGGTCTGGGAGGTTTGTCAGCTCAGGAAGAGCTGGCAAGAGCTGGGGCAGATGGACGCTCAGTGGTTTGCAGATATTCTGGGCAGTTTCTAAGATGCTTATCTGCTAATAAAGTAAAAGCCAGGTAAAATTGAGTATTTTGTGAACTTTGGGCATCTCTTGTTGTCAGTAGTTGTTACCTTTTTAAGTGGGTGACAACAGGAGTGACTGTCACATAGAAAGCAGTACCAGGCCATCATTAGGCAGTGAGCAGTACTGCTTTTGCTGGCTGCTGCAGTCAGCTTCTCTGTCCAGCAGTGTGGATTTAAAAGACACCTTGGTTTTTTTTCCCCTGGGAAAGGAAGAATCCCAGTGGGCGACTGCAGGTACTCTGGGTGGGATGTCTGGCAGCCACAGACAACTTGGTGTCCCCAAACCCTTCTGCTATTGGAGCAGACCCAGTTAATGGAGCACTCTCATTCCCCCAAGATTTTATCTCCACCCTGACAGCCACCTAAAATATGTCAGAGGAGCACAGAAGCACCCTGGACCTGTTGTAAAGGTATCCTTAGGGTGTGAGAACACTGTGGTTGCCCTCGGTGCTGATAACCTGGAGTATCAGGGACATGGTATCTCCCTTAATCACCCGCATTTTGCTACAAAAAGCATTATATGCAAGAAGCTGTGCTCACCGTCATCATCAATGCAGCTCATGCACACAGAGCAGAGGGTCGAGCAGCACAAATAAATCCAAGTCCTGCACTGGAAAAGAGCCCAGCACCAGCTGTCTACCAGTGCACCCCACTCTGCATGACACTTTTTCACTTGGCATTAACTTCCCAGGTGCTTTGAAAGCCCTTCCCTGCCCACCCTGGAGGAGTTCCGCAGTGCAGCACAGAGAAACATCTGAAATCTCACTTTTTTTTTTGTTGTTGTTGTTGTTTGTGGAACTCTCAATTACATTGCTGCAGCTCCTGAGCACCTGTCAGTGCCATCGCCGGGGGCTAAGGGGTGGCAGGTTGGTTGTACACAGGGTATTTTTAGTTTGTAGACATCCAGAGGATGGCAAAAACGGCAGCTGAGCTGGCTTCCAGTGGGATGGGGAGGCAAATTCCCCCAGGGATATTTTCTCCTTGGAGATCAGTGGAAGGAAAAAAATAAAAAAAAATTTCTTCCTTGAAGGATTTGTTTGCTAAGAAAAAGTTGAAATAACCTTCAGCTGCAATTTTGTACTGAAAATCACATCCCCAAATTGCAGTCTCTGGTGGTGGAGCAACAGGACTCCTGGTCCAATAACCAGCTAGTCCTCAATGCAAGGAGTCAGCATAGAAATAAATCCCCTGTAAGAACCTCCCTCTCATGTCTGTTATCCCTGAGATGAGCTGTAGAGCAACACCACCCCCTCCTAAGGGCTGTCCCAAGTCACTGTCCTGGTTCAGCCCAGGAAAGCAGTTGTTGCTTGCCAAGGGTGGTCAGGGAATCGCTGGGAGGTTGTGGTTGAGCAGCTGCCAGAAGGGCAAAGAGTTGTGTGGCACCGTGGGGCATCGTTACACAGCTTTGCTGAGACCCATACTCACACCTACCAGCCCTGTTTGCTTTTCAAGCTGTGGCTCACACCTCATGCCCCCTTGGAGCTGAAATTTTCAGAACCATGAGCAAAAAACCAGTTGAAAACTTTTTGTAAACTATTTTATTTTATTTTTTCTGCAGAATCAATACAGGCAGAGAGAGACAGCCCCTGTTATTGAAAAGAAAGCCTCACCTAATCTCAAGTCATTTTCAGTACATTTTTGTAACCTTTTCCTGTAAATAATTGAATCATCCTCCGTTTGGGAGGTAGGGAAAGGCTATCCTCAGGCAACCTGCTTGTACTGTTGAAAACCTGACTGCAGCCTGGGTAATGCAGTGCTGGGGAGCAGGGATGTGCATTTACACTCTGCTGTTGCATAAAGCACTGCATCCATGAGAACGCCGATTTTGTGACATAACGTGAGCAGGGTCTGCCTTAAGATCTCTTTTGGAGGTGGATGAAAAATGAGGACATGGGAAATCACAAGGATGAATGCCTGAGAACAGCATCTGCTCATTGAAAGCCTCTGAGCCACCTCAAATGGGCACATGGGGTCTTTGGACTTCTTACTGGTGGCAATTTCTGTCTTCAAGTTCAAGCTATGGCACAAGGAATGGGGTGGGGAGTTCAGATTCAATGCCATCCAGGCCAACGACAGAAAGGTATTGCCACATGCAGAAACCTTCTAACCTGCACATAATCAGTTTACTGAATCACAGAATCTTCGAATCACAGAATAGTTTGGATTGGAAGGGACCTTAACCCCACTGCCATGGGCAGAGACACCTCCCACTTGTCCTTGCCCAGGACATGTCCCCTTTTAAATAAGCTCCTGGGCAGTATGCAAAGAGCCACTGCAGCATTTAGCCTTACAGAGCA